>CAKAOI010035979.1:0-28543 GCA_916701655.1 Sebastiscus albofasciatus | reverse complement strand
TGTAGATCATTCATCTCTGTCTCACCCTGCTTTGTCTGTGTCAGTCTCTCTCACCTGTGCATACACACACTCTCACACACAGTCAATTCCTCGTAAAAGACCTCAGGTAATCTAGTTCATAATAGGTCTGGCCTCCATGCAAATAACATGCAAAAGTTAAGATGAAAGATAGCATTCAACAAAATCCAATCTTTAATCTGACTGCTGTCAACTCTGATGTGTTTTCTGATGCATCACTCTCTCAGGATAAAACATTTAAACTACTGATGATCTAACAAGGGATCGACCAATTATCAGCCAAGATATTCAGCGTATCGGAGTAGTTATTTATTTTGTCCGATAGCTGATAGAATAAATTAATTGAAAAATGTGTTACTTTGTCTCTGATGCAGCCGTTTGTAATCGCCACTCTAGTCTCACTTGATGTCCTGCCCACAGCACTATCTGGTTGGCTACACATCATGAGTAATAGCCTATCAACACCACTGAAGACTAATATGCCACAAACGGGCAAAAAGACAAACGCAGACTGTCAAAGCTGCTCTAGTGAGCGAGGGGGCTCTGTGTGTCGAACGTAAGGCAGCAGCTATTACTGGAGTTACGGTAAACATCCCAATTCTCTACGCTGAAGTTGCATAAAAACACCCAGTGACTCCGCTGGGAACGTTCTGTCGTTGTCCCTCCCTCTGGATGGATGCACTAATGAAAAGGTCTTAACGTGCAGTATGGGAGTATTTGACTTAACCAACACCAGGGAAGGCAGTCTGAAATACATGCAGAGCAGGTGTCAGCATGAGAAGAACAATGACTCTTTTTTTAAAGATAATCTTTTGCAGTTTTTAATTAAACATATGCTTAAAGACGTTTAAACAAATTTCTGTGTTGGAGATTGTTTTATTTTATTTCGAGACTTAAGATTTTCATTTTTACTGCAAGTGTATATCGGTTGCAAATATTGGTTATCGGCCTCCTGATTACTAATAATCAGTATCGGCCCTAAAAAACACATATCGGTGGATCCCCAGAACTAATCATGATGAAAGCATTTCCAAACCTTAATGTAGTAGTAATATCAACCCAAATCATCCCTAACCAAGTCGTGTTTGTCACTTAAGGCCTTTACACACCGGGGACATTTTTTTCGTGTGATTAATTCTCACGTCAATATATTTTTTCAAACGGTTGTTTAAGACAGATTTATTTTCCAACAGTGACTGGTAACAGTTCTGGAAGCCACTGGCAAAAGATTTTTTGCAAGTATATCTTTTCATGTTTCAATATATGAAAAACAACTCTGCCACACTAAGCGACTCAGTGAAAGAGTTTGCTCTTTATTTAACCGGCAAGTTTGGCACAAGTCCTTCACCGGGTTTTACAGAATGGTTAAAAGCACGGCCTATACACACACTACAAGAGGATTTTGGCTCGGCTCTTAAGTAAAGAGCAGACTACCAGTAAGTCAGCAAGTGTTGCCAAGTGGATTTTTCACATTTGGTCCTTTGTTACTTGAGCACCTAGTTGGCTGAACTCTTCATTCATGTTCCAATGCAATCAGGTGAAAACTGGTTGCATACTGGTATTGCAATGAAATTAAAAAATATCAGTGTCAGACTGAATGGCCATGTAAATTGCCAGTCATCAGCTCAGAGCAAACATATTCGATATCGATTTTCCAACGTTAGCAACCATTTCGGCAGAAAAATGCCTAGCACCTATATAAGTCATATTCTATTCAAAGTGTCTAGTTGAAAAATTAAGTCGTCAAAGAGGCTGGTCAATGTTATATGTTAACCAGCCATGGTAGCAATGGTATGCCATGGTAGCAATGGCATGTGGTCACATGGTTCTGGTCACATCAGTGTGCCCTTTCTCAACTGGCACCACATCACCAATCCACTCCCCACTTAAGTTCTGGGAAAGATACCAGGTAAAGCTGGTTCTTAGTGGACTTGTCTTGAACCTAAGGTGAGCTTTGCCAGCAAACTTTCTTCTCAAGTTGGAGACAAATTCCACCTTGTTCATAAGGATTGACAGACTCCAAATATGATCCAAATCATCATATTCATTCATTCATTATCCGTTTATCCTATTGACTATTTTTAACCAAATACATTTGCTTGGTTGCACACAGCCTGGGAATATCAATTCAGAGCATAAGAAAGTCTCCCACTGGAATAACACACAAGGTACATCTTACTTACAAAGCAAGACTGCCCCCTTGTGTTTAATAGTTATAATGACATCAGTTCTATAGACAACTAACACATAAACCATTGTACCATTGCAGATGTTAGTTCATTACTTACCTTCAATCCAACAGTCTAAAATATATCGCATCCACCCTTCTTAGTATTATTCTATTAGTACCTATTAGTAATATTCTAGTAGAATTGTTAATTGCTGACCTCCAGTCTATTGACTTCATACAAACCCCAAAATTAAAACAATCTCTTACCAGTCATCTTGTATCCGCTTGCAGCTAGCTGTCCGGCCATGTACTCTCCATCTGAGTTGTTGTGACTGCAGCCCCATGTTTTCATCCAGATTTTTTGGGTGCCAGGGATCAAACTAAAAATGAACAAGAATGTTTTTGGTATATGATGTGCGATTATTTTAACGTTATTTTAATATCTAAACCTAATATTATTTCATAAATCTGTCATAAAACCTTGATCAAAAGATCAACTGTTGAAGCCCTGTCAACATTAGCCTCAGTTTAGTATAGAGGGACAGACTGTTAGGTAACCTGTTTGATCTGGTGGGAAAGTGGTAAACCAAACTCTGGTGCAGACCAAACAAACAGACAGAGATTGCTTCCAAACAGCCTCTGGCGTGGTCCATTTGTGGTATGTGGACAGGATTTAGTGATGGATATGCTATCATATGATATGATATGGGGGATTTTTCCTGATACATGAGAAAGTGAAAAGTTAAAACAGAACTTGTGCCCTACACAGCATGATCTGCATTTCTCCAACAAAAAGTGAGTGAAACATACGATACGACCTCTGTAATATTATTATGAGACGCCTCTTTTTGTCCCATTTTTACCTGTCCATCACTATTCATGACATGTGAGGTCCAGCAGCAATCTTAACTTGAGATGCAGCACAATATTCTTAGCCAATTTTCAAAAAGTCTGACCAGCCAATTATCTATTTATTTATACAAAACTATTCATGAATCAGTATCTATTTACAAGAATGTAAAGGTACTTGGTATTATATGAACTCCCACTCCTGCAGCAAGCAGCATCTTCCTGCCAGCCCCACACCTACTGACTGCGCACAGTGCAAGAGTTTTATTCAGTGTTCATGTGGAAATATTGAAACATTATAGTCAACATATCCCCAACATGTATCACAATCCATTTGATTAACTGAACATTTTGAAGTGGATACAGACTGGTTTTAAAACATGCAGTTATTTGAACTCAGGGGGTTTGTCTATTCTTAGTTTTTCAACTAACCATCATCAGTCTAAAACATACTGTATACTGGCGATATCACAATAAACTCACATCCTGAACTGCTGTACCACACCACTATATCAAACATTTGACATACCTGTCAGCTTGCAGCTCCTCGTCGTTCACAAGCTCTTTTTTCTTCCTGGACCTCGGCATGATACTCTTTCTAGCAGACTGTCTCTCGTGAGGAGTAGGGTCACTAGAGGACACCATGTCCTCAATGTCTTCAATCAAGGAGTCGCAGGCGGACGGCATGATGGTCTAAAAATCAGACAGAACCATGATCAGCACAGCATTATTCTATAGACTGTCTCTCATATAGATGAGACCTGTGAGCAGTCAAGTAGACACTGTGAGTAGTACCAAAAATGGATGTTGAAAACTACTTTTGATGGCCGGATAATTGTTTCCCTGTAATTACATAAATCACAGTAATGTAATAAAATGTGATCAAACAAACGCAAAAATATTTCTTTACATTAAAAAAAACTATTTGTTATCACTTCCTTTATGTCAAAACTCTGGGCAATAGGATAAGATGATGTATGATGTGATAGGGCCATTGAATTGCTGAAGGGGAGCATGAATGTTGAAAAGCTTCAGAATAACTAGGACCAGCATTAAATGAAAAGACATTACCTCACCACAGTGAGGTAATATTAATAATACATTTTATACTGTATATAGAGGACTTTTCATGGAACTCAAAGACACTTTACATGAGTAAAAATAATCATAAAGAAAAACAGCATAATATATGAACACACAACATTAAAACCAGTTCTGAAAAGTTGAGTTTTGATTTGTGATTTGAATGTGGACATGTTGGTGCAGTCTCAGATGTGTTTGGGGAGTGAGTTCAAGAGGGACGGGGCAATTATGGCGAATGCCCTGTCGCCCCAGGTCTGGTGCTTGGTTCTGAGTGCTGGAGACAGGAGGTCGGCATCAGAGGAGCGGAGGGAGCGGGAGGGAGTGTAATGGTGGAGCAGGTCGGTGAGGTAGGAGGGTACCTTGTTATGGAGGGCTTTGTGAGTGGGGAGAAGGACTATGAATTGGATCTGTTGTGGGACAGGGAGTCAGTGGATGTTCAGAAGTGGAGTGTGTGGAGTGAGTTGCAGTGGTGATGGATTTTGTGGAAATGTAGAGCTGGACGTCATTGGCGTAGAGGAGGAGGTTGTTGGTGGCTTTGAGGAGGGCTGTTTCTGCGCTGTGAATGAAAACCTGATTGAAATGGTGTAAACATGTCGTTGGAGAAGAGGCGGGCTTTGAGTAGGGAGGCGACAGCACGTTCCAGTATTTTTGACAGAATGGGGAGATTGGAGATGGGCAAGAAATTACTCATGATATCAGGGTTGAGTCTGGGTTTTTTGAAGATGGGGGCGACAGCAAGTGGCAATAAAACATCGGAAAACTGATCATTTTCATCATTTTCTGAAGACCAAGGTAATGTCATCACATGCTTTGCTTTATCTGACCAACAGTGCAAAACCCAAAGATATTTAGTTAACTATAAGACAAAATATCAACAAATTGTCACATTTGAGAAGATGAAACAACTAATTGATTCAAAACAGTTGATGAGTAATTTACATTAATTGGTGCAGCTCTATATTACACTGTAGAAGAACTGAAATGCACCAGTATTAATGAACTATGGTTGAATCCCAGAGTAAGTTATCTACTCTAGAATATTCAATTTCATTATTTCTAATAAAAGGGGAAACCCTTTAGCTACATATCTGGCGTACTTCAGAGAAAACTATCATGTTGCATCTCACCAGTGAGATGCAACATGATAGTTTTCTCTGTTATTAGTGTGCTGCCTCCTTACTGTAAGGTTAGGTGGATGATGAGTTTCTACATTTTTAGTAAATGCTGTTTATAGTGGTGATGTTAGAATGAATTTGTAAGGAAAGACATGTTAAATTCATCTGACGTTCCATTTTTGAAATCATACCTAAACTGTAGAGAATACATTACCTACATGATCAATGAATGTGATTAGAGCAGAACACCTGTGTCTACTGACACACCTGACATCCCATATACAGATACACTTTTACTAAAATAGATTATGTTATTGTTTCTCATTCTCCTAGCTTTCTCTACAGTGTAAACACATTTGTCATTATTCAACTGAATAAATCTTTCATGGAAAATATGCCAGAGAAAAAAGATGATGAGTGCCCAGCCAACATGGTTATGTGGGTCCCACATGGGTTATGCTGGGAGTACCTGGGTACCAAGTGGGTATGGGCCCAAAATGGGCATCTTATCTGGGGCCCACTTTGATCAACTAAGTAGGTCCCACATGGGCTACCCATGTGTGCTACCCATGTGGGTCCTAGTTGGGTCACTAATGGGAAATTAGTGCATGGGCTCACAATGGGCAACACAAATGGGGCCCACTTGGGTCAACTAAGTTGGTCTCACATGGGCTCCCCATGTGGGCTACCTGTGTGGGTCCTAGTTGGGTCACTCCTGGGAAATTAATGCATGGGGCCAACATGGAAACTGTGGACAAACCCACTTATACCCATATTTCAGCCCATGTAGTCCCCATGTAGTACCAACATAGAACTTAAAGCTGGGACCAAGATGGGTCTTGGGTGTGTTGCCCAGTTGGGCCCCACATAACACCCACTGTAATCTTGCATGGAATCCATGTGGGCAATTGGCATTGGGTCATTATGGAACCCGCAGACAATCGCATATAGGGCCCATTTTTCAGCCCATTTACTACCCACGTAGGCCCCACATACAGATGTTGGCTGTGTTGCAGTTAAAAAACTTTATTAGTTAGTGGATGCCAGATACCCAAGTAAGCACGTCAAGCATCCCAATTAGTAAGACGTTGAACCTAACCGTTTATATGCTTTCCTTTCCTTTGCTAGACTTGAGTTGACACAGTGAAGATAACAGATAAACACATGATACCATAGCTAACTCTCTCACTAGGTTTGTTGTGTAACTGAATGGGACTTTTTAACTAACTTAGCTATCTAGCATAAACTAACCACATGCCTACGCTATGTGAATACTATGGCCGTTGATTGATACGAATGGGAAACACCTGTGAAAACGTCTAATTAGCAGCAACCCATAGTTTAATTATGTTGCCTATCACATGAGCAGGCTAGCTGTTAGCTTTGGCTAGCCTCATTAGCTAGCCACTACGCACACGTGTGCTGATTTTGGCCAGTCAGCGCCCTCCAGATACCGTATAAATATCTTACCTGGGTCGCGATGTTGTTATTGGTTCGGATAAATACGAATTGTGAGGAAAGGGACGTTTTATAAATGGATAATTGTCTTATTTACAGCATCAAAACAATTGTGACAACTCTCAGACCGCCATACTGGTTCGTAGGCACGGTGGCTGACGAGGGACAAACCAGGCACGTGTGTGTTTTACGCGACTGGAACTCATCATGCAGAATGTTCGCCCGTGAGGCATTTAGGCTATTAAACTGGGACATATATTACCACGAGTATCACTTTTTTTCCCCGTAAATTTCTGACTTTATCCTCATAATATTATGACTCTTTTCTTGTAAACTTATGACATTATTCTCATAATATTACGCTTTTTTTCTCGTAAATTTAGGACTTTGTTCTCATAATACGACTTTTTTTCTTGTAAATTTATGACTTTATTCTCATAATACGACTTTTTTTCTCGTACATTTCTGACTTTATTCTCGAAATATCAGATTTATTTTTTCCTCAATATGGGACGTCCCATAAAAAAATATTAATGGGTACCAAGTGGGTATGGGCCCAAATATTAGTATTAATACTCTGTCGTAATATATGGTTTATCTAATTAATTAAATAAATAAATATACACAAACGTACACACACACACATTCACTTATGCACATCACACACATTTCTTTTTTTATATCTTGTTCCAATTGTTTGTCATCACTATGATGTAGTCATATATTTGTTATGTTTGTGTAGTCTTGATATTTATTAAACACTTAATATATTTTTTGTTATTATTATGATGTACATCTTGTTGTAATTGTTTGTCTTCACTATTATGTAGTCATATTATTTCTGCATATTACACTTGTGTTCTCTAAAAACATTGTGAAATTTCAACATTACTTAGTTGGAGGCTTCAAATGAGCCCAGTGGGTTTTTTGCCTCTTCCTGCACTGTATATTGTTTATTTATTTTTTTGTTATGTTTGTGTTGTCTTTATTTGTGCAAAATAAATAAAAAACATATGTTGAAAACATGATAAAACATTTTTTCCATATTCATATTGCCTTTATTCAAATTTTCAATTACAAACACCCAGAGTACAAAAAAAAATCCATTTTTCCCTCCCCCCCAAACAAATACAACTCAACTTCCTCTTTTAACAGATGTCAAAGAAACTTGTTTAACTGAATAAAATACATCAAAAACATCAAATTAGTTTACTTTAAACATTCAACTGCACACCAAGACTTCTTTCATCCATGCGTTCAAATTGCGTTGTGATGTTACAGCTCTTTTTTCGGTAATTAGTGGAAACAGGCAGCAATATTATAATTTTACAGTCAATTCGTTCCTATGAAATAGTTAACGTTTCACATAACCGTTACAGAATATTTACGGATCAGTATATTGTATTTGGTAACAGCTTAAGAAGAATAACCATAGGAGGAAAAAAAGGAACAACAGTGCTGTTTCAATCTTCACTATAGTTAACACCACATTTAGCCTAATGATACTTTTCTGTAAGGTCTAAACACACATCAGAATCACGCATTAGAAAATGAAGGAGCTGTAATTTTTAAGTCACCCATAACTCATTTTTCAGACTCACTGGCAATGACACTAGCTTAAGCGGTGCATTCAAATATTTCAACATTCCATTAGAAACCCATGGAAAGCTACAATCTTTTCCAAAAATCATGTTTCCGTCATGTAAAAGTGGATAAAATATTGCGACCAGATTCTGGTCGTTTGAAATAGATGGAGGAAAATATAATTACCTATGTGAATGGTCTTATGAAATAGCACAACTGTGGTTAGTGAACCAAATGGGGAAAAATATTGAGCTTGATTTTTCCATAAATACATATATAAAATACACTGATATAAATATACCTATAGGGAAATGAGAGCATTTCTGTGTATTTAAGTCAAATTGTATGTTCACTTGTGATAGCAGCACGAATTAAGCTAAACTAAGCTGAATAGGAAACTGTATTTCATCCTCAACTGAATGGGTGAAGTTCATGTTAACGATTGGGTTTTGAATTTCAAAAAAGGTGTTTCAACAGGCTTCAATACTCTCCGTGAAATAGAAATTGGCAGAAAAGCAAAAAAAAAAAAAATGTCACAGACTCCCTCACATCATTCCAAAAATAAAACGGACACACGGTGTCACAGAAGCAAAAAACCCCTACACACTTCAGAGCAGAGGACACGAGTCACTGATCCTGGTTCAGTGGTGTAAATAGACATAGCAATGTCTCCTAATGGCCAGTAATGGGCAGATAGGCTAACTGTGAAAGAATGAGTGCATGTACGCATTATTGAATGTGTACTACTTTTTGGGTCGAAGAGATGCTCTGCAAAAAAAAACAAAAAACTAAATAACTTATGGAAGAAAAAATAGATAGATATATTGCAGTATTGCAATTTCTACCCATCAAATGTGCACCCCGATATTCAAATTTAAGATGCAACGGCATGAAACCGGTTTAAGAGCAAAAAGACATACTCATTATATCGGGGGCATGAGTGGAATCTTGCACACATCAAAAGAGAAAAATGCGATGTAATATCCAACATCACATCGAAATAATACCGGGGTAATTTGTATGACAAAAAGGGAATTCAAAGACTCATACACACTATGGCATATACCTCTATGCCCTATTACTATAATCCGACATTAAGTGAGAGGTAGCCTACAGTACCTTGTGCACTGAAAAATTTAGAAAACTGTACATCAATTTACACATGGCAGGCTTACTCTTTAGCAAGCTTGATCTTTGACATAACTCACACATGCTTGCACACGCAATTACTCAAGCGCACATCAATCAGGTCAGGGAAGAGTTTACACTATCAGCAGCAATATTACCTGCAGCCGCAGGTTTCTCTCTAGATTAAAAGCCAGGGTTTCAGACAAGGTGTTTGTGTTTGGGGATGTGACCAAACACAAGGAGCTATTAAATGTGAATAGCAATGGTGTTCCAAATACCAAAATAAACACATCCCTACAGCTCTTAGTTCAGCTACAGCTTAAGTCCTCTAGCTGGCTTTTCTTGATTAACCACTATATGAAGTATCAGTGGCTGAAGACAACAGTGTTACCAAGCCTAGTATGAATCAAGGCTTGTTGCACTGAATTTGCTTAATTTACAAAACAGGGTCTATTTGTTTTTTGTTTTTTTTAATCCTTTTCCTCATTTTTTAAATCTCCTGGTCTGGTTATGGAGGAAAAAGGGGCCCTTCATAACATGCTAAAGCCTAAATTAGTGGCTATCTGGCCCCTTTGTTGCTTAGGTGACCGTGATATTAGTTATTTCTACAGTAATAAAATCCATTAAAATTCAACACTTATTAAACCTAAAAAGACAAACACGCGCCTATCCTGTCTCCCTACACACCAAGTTGGCAGTGTGCATCGATAAAGTGGTTCAAAGTTTTACCGATCAGCTCAAACCACAGTATAATTTCACAGCACACAGTCTAAGTGAGGAGGCATTAGGGTAAGTTTGGTTGTGGCAGCTTCTGCTGATGAAGATGGGAGGGGATAGGCAAAAAAAGCAGCAAGAAAGTGGAAGGTTTGGGTCCTGATTTCACAAAGTATCAATAAGAGTATGAGTTAAGAGATTATATCATATTGTGTGCGCTAATGGGACAGGCTTATACAAGTATATCAGGTGTTTTTGATTAACCTGACAGATGGCTTTTTTTGTGCTGTTAGCACATGGGTCATGTAAAGATAATCCTATTATCTGTTCTCATGTTGCACATTCTTGTATTCATCAAACTGTAAATGTCTACTACGTGTACAAAATATGAGGTTGCCCATTTGATCAGTAGATAACAGGCTGATCAGGTGGACAGATAACAAAAGGTCCCTTATTATATTTACCTGCTAAATCTGTTTTAAATAAGGATGTAGCACAAGAGAGACGAATAGTGTACACCTGTCTCCTTTTTACAGCATTTAGAGTACACACTTATTCGTTATGCGTCTCTTATTTTCATTGCCATTTTACAGTTTCCTTTAAAATGTATGTTATGTGCACTCCAAAACAGCCCCTTGCAGCTCTCAATACATCTAAATAGTGCTTAAATGTACAAAAAAAAAACTCATACTCTTAGTAACTTTATGATTATAAGCCTAAACTCAATACACAGCACGATAAGGTAGGTAACCTGAAGAGTGTCTGAGCAGTAGGCACCGAGATAAGACAGGTAACCAAAACCTCAGCCTGCCTAACCTATAACCATAGGATAACAGCAACTGTAGTTGTGAATGCTGTGTATCTAAATTGCTCTGTTTTCTTTTATTATTAATGTTACATTTCTAAAATATTCTACATTTGAACACGTAAAATGCCTTCTTAACAGTCAGCAGTATGATCCTTCAAAATCACAGATTGTTGGTGTAGCTCCCCCACAGCTCTTGGCATTAACACATCTGGATTGTGAGTATTGACACCTGACAAGAAAATGCAGCACTGGGAATACACAGATCAACCCGGTTCCTTTCCTTGCCGAAACACATTTACAGGCCTGTCAAATCCTCATATATATATATATGCAGGATGTTTTGAATTCCTCTGATGCAGGGCTCAACAATAAGGACTGTCAGGCGAGTAAATTCAGGCGAGTAGGTCTAGCAACTCACCCGATCGGGCAAGTGATAAACACATTGTTTTTCCGGAGCTGATGATGGAAGTAGATAAGGAGTGAGCCATCTCGGTTCACTCATCTCTGTTGAGAGTTGCACATATGCAGTACGGGCACTTGAGAGAAAAATGGCATCAGGTAAAGACGAAGTTTATGAGCTGATGCACAAGCAAGCATTTCAATTAAAGGATGTGGCCGAAACTAGATTAATTTACTTAAAGATTAAAACAGCACTATCTTTAGTCTTCGTTGTTATTTGATAATCACTAATAAAATAACACAAATTTTATAGGGGCAAGTAAAAACTGACTTTGGGTAAGTAGTTTCTGACCCACTTGCCTGACTGGGCAAGTGAAGAAAAAAACAACATTGAAACCTGTGATGGTTTTTGGGGCGATCATATCTGTGCATCTCAGGTGCATTTAGACTTGGGTTTTATGCTAAACCCAACCCAATTACCCCATGATGTGTGTTAATGCCAGGTGGTGTGTGGGGGCGTTTCCCTTAGAGCTGTTCTGTCTTTTGTTAGTCTCTCTGTACAGTGACGTGAACCTTGCGTCATGCATGCACAGAGAGCTGGATATCCTTCCCCTCCCCATTTCTACTCAGCCAAACAGACAGGCTTTTTGGATGCCAAGCCTGAGACAAAGAATAATGGATATGTCTTCAACACTGACCAGTCATGTCTTTGTGTGAAATCATGCAAGGCCGTTTATCTCTCACACCATGAAAGAAATATGGCATTTAGTCCCACTGGGACTGATAAAAAAAAGCCCTCAATGATTCCTTTCCTTCTTATTTAGAATTGGTTTCCACTAACTACAGTCAGTCATAAAACATCAAGACCCTCACTGATTCTCAATTCTCTCTCTCTCTCTCTCTCTCTCTCCCATGCACTTCATCTGGATTTTCAATTACCTAATGCTAGCTGCACAGGAGATCATCCAGGCCAAGAGAGGGCATTTTATCAAAGTCACAGGCGTCGAACAAGTCGCTGATTCCCTGGTCGTCTCCCAAACCTAAAAGGTAGTCGTCTTGGTCCAGGAGAGGAGGCCCGAGGTTTAAGAAAGGCCCCAGGGATGCAGGGATCTGGTCCTCCGTCTGCTGGAGAAGACTGGTGTAAGGGGACGAGATGGGGGACAGAGTAGTGACGGAGACGGCTGAGGAGGAAGATGGTGGAGTCAGGGATGGGATGGAAGAAGTGGACGTGCAGGTGGGACCTGTGAAAGGAAATGGATTCAACTAGTTATTATCTCTGCATAGCCAAGGAACCGTAACAAGACCTTGTAGGCCAAAAGAGTAACCATGTTGACCAGTGTTGTGGTGCTTGCTGCACTGAGGGCCAGTGAATCAGGGCTTTGAACCAAAAGTTGCATGGACCTACAGTAAGTTATTTATTGAATAGAACTTGGGTTAACTGTTATCCTGCCAGGTGGATGGGAGGATGACACTCCATACTAGTTAAAACAAATGTCAATCAGCTAGACTGTGGTTTTCATTCACTTCAGCTTTATTATGCCAGCATTTACAAGCCTAGGGAACTGGTACAATGGTGTAGACATCTTGGTTTGTACGGGGGTCTGAAAAAAATCATTAAAAGTCATGAAACCTAATGAGACTCATCTCGCATCATGAGCAGTTACATTTATCCACATGTCTAAAGTGTTGTCCATGACAAGATGCAGTACATCATAAACCAAATTCCCATGAGTCTCAGTTGTACTTTAAGCTTAATGTGAATATGCCAGTAAAAATGTCAACACTATATACTGTAAAACTGTAATTAATAGCCCGGGCTTTTATTTTCTTCAATCATCGAACTCAACCGGCCTAAATTTGTGAAAGGCGTCTATATAAGATGGGCCTTTAACTCCACACAAAACTCTTGCTCAGCAATGTGAAATACAATAAAATTGCGTATTTTAAACCAGTATGATTAATTACAAATCATTCATTTGATCTATGCTCCGAGACAGTTAATGACTTTCGTTTTACAGCACTCGGCATACCGACACGACACCTCTCTTTACCCTCTTAAAATTCCACCTGGCCGCCAGCGACAAGCCTGTTTGGCAAAGGAAAAGATATGAAAAATAAACAGAGAGAGGTGGGGACGCTTTTATTTTGAAGCCAGCAAGGTAATGAAAACAAGCATACCCAGCAACACGGGGCAGGAAGAAGAGAAAATATTGTTTATGTCAGTTGAAGTGTGGCTTTTGTTTGACAGACTAAGTTAGCAGACAGTGAGCAGTGCACGTCAATATTAGCAACTTGGATTCCTTTTATGAAAAAACAGTTTGACTCTTTTGATCGGTGGACCCTTACCGACTAAAGGAATATAAATAATCGAGGAATGGACACATTCAGACTTTCACCTCTTTTTGTTGTCTCTTAATTACCATGCCGGTAAATCTGAATGAATTACACTTTGGTGCTCATGGTTTCCTTTAAATGAACTCAACGAATGAATTGTGGAGAATCTAACCGACCTAACGATGTGTAGCATGTCGATATTGACAAAAGTTACCCAGCGTCTAATTGAGGCCTGCATTTATTTTTAAAAACATGTAGCCACACCCCGCGTGTAAAAGGGACTTGGCATCGTATTGGGGCTCGGCTTTTAATCAAAGTTTAACAGTATGTCTTAAAGGACCATGTGTTGAACATAGAAAACACCCCTCTTGTGAGAAAGTGGGAGTCTTCCTGCAAATCCCTGCAGGAATCTATCCATAGGATCTAAAATGCTTTGGAAAATGTCACAGACTGTCTTGAGCACAAATAACTAAAAATTTCCATAAAGTTACATATAATCATAAACCCTGTTTCTTTATCTTCAAAGAGGAAGTTGAAAGTCAATAAAGTCTCTTTACAGTTAAAATAAAAATGCGGCACATCTACGTCTATCTGAGACAAACCTTGAAGGACTTTGAGGAAAGGAGAGTTCCCATTGATGTCCATGCTGCCGTTTTTTACAGGACTCCTGGGGTCATTCTCCTCATCTGGGCACAGCAGGACTTCTATAGGACCCTTAGTGCTGGTCAGATGGATGGACAAACTCTGGAGAGGCGGGAAAAAAAACAATAAGTTCAAATTAAAAAAAAAAATGGACAGGACTGCAGTGGACTAGAATGATGGACAGAAATAACTGAAAGATTAAAAACAAACTGCAAACATCTCCTTTAACATACGCTCTCAACATATAAATAAATGCAAACGCTGTACCAAGGTATATACACCAAAAACACTGGAGTCTGTACATGTAATGGTGTGCCTGATAAACCGGTAAGTCGGTGCAAATTGATGCAGTGAATTTTGATATAGACCTCGACACTGCTTTAGTCACCGTCATACCAAATCCGCAACACGAACTCTAGAGGGTTCACCTAAACTAGCTGCAACCTCCACAGCTGGTGCGTTAATGTCTGATACTAAATACTATGTCTGTTAACAAGTGGCTGGACAGATTGGCAGTGTTTCTGCATACATTTGAACACTGCAAAAGCTTTGTGTAGCTGTCAGTTTTTCATGTAGAAGCCAAAATGCTGCCAATGTGTTAATAAACACAATTGTTTAGCATCTTGCACCGAGTCAGGAAGAATTATCAATATGTGCATCCAACACAGAGTTGGGCCTGGGACAGGTTTGTCTGCTTAGTAAAGCCTCACATGGTTTGCCTCACTTTGTTATAAATCCCCATTCAGACAGGATTATTAATCCAGACTAGCGTGTCCCAGACCCATTACAAGACTTGATTACTCATACTAATATTCTCTGAGTCAATTTCCCCAACCGTTTCTTTAAGGGAAATACAAGTCACAAGTCGGATGATAAGTGAGCAAGAAGCAGAAGTTTCATCAGGACAACGATGACAGATCCAGCTTGTGTGTTTTTGTGCGTGTGCACATACCTCATCGGGGTCTGGTACTTCTAGTTTGGTGTCTGTGGGCGCTTTGACGACAATGACGGTCTGGTCTCTGAGGTTTCCCAGCTGTTTGATGTCTTGGTACGTTACATAGGCATATGTGGAGACGAAAGGGTTAAGGAAAAAACGCTACAATGTCAGTACATGTCAACACTGAACATGCAAGTATATGCAAGCTGGAAAATGCTCACTACATGATGACAAACCGCCAAAACTGCTGAAGTGATTGTTGTACCATACATCTACACATGTTGGTGTTGTAAGATAGATTAGTTGCTTAACATTTTTACACACCATAATGTAAAAACTAAAATCTGCTTTATGTGGCTTATATGTAACAAGATGATTTGTGGAAAAAAAATATATATATTTTACATCATCATCAATTTGCCGAGGCTTACCTGCAGAATTATTTAGTTACGGGAAGTTTTAACGCTCAAATAAAGTAGCCGAGAATCATTTTAACTTTTGGGATGTCGACTAACAACAAAAGGATATTTCTGGTTGCTTTGCATCTCGCTCATGTGTCTCACGTCCAGGCTGCATCTCTGGATGAGTTGTTCGAGCCTCTGCTCTTCCTCTCCCAGTGCAGAAACTTCCGCCGTTAGTCTCTGTCTCTGACTCAGTGCCCCCTCTACTTCCAACAGACTACAGCCCCTGTGAGAGAGAGAGAGAGAGAGAGAGAGAAGAGTGAAGACGAGAGTGAATCAAAACAGATTTAGTACTGGCTCAGGAGCTTCACTTGCCCCATATATTTATGTTCCTTACTCACAGTTTGGTACAATAGCTTGAACAGCGGAAACATTTTTTCTTTTTAATTTCCATTTTTGGTGGCGTCTGTATACCACAGACTTGTGTTTCAATTTGCGATATCTTCCCTGTGATCAGATACTGCAGAGGATGTTTATTTTTAACAGTCAAAAATATACCTGGGTTCCCTTTGTAACCCACAAATATCGCCTGTAAGGCACACGTGGACTACAAATCACAACAATGATGAATGTCAGAGAACCGAAAATATTTTGTCCGTCTTAAAATGAGAGCGATCTAAAATATTTTGACTGTTAAATGCTTCCTCACAGCCATTTGATACTAGATTGACAACAATTTTTCTGGGGACATTTCCAAGTTATGTGATATGGATTGAATTTATTTTAGCAACATCTAAATTTAGGCCAACTACATCACATCCAAGACGAGGAAATCAACACTGAGCCTTAACTAAAAAGAGCAGAGATACAATATATCTACTTGATAAAACACAACAGGAAAGAGCTCGTCAGTTCCACTGAATGCATTCATAGGGCTAAAGTAGTAGGCACAGATGTTTAAAGGGTAACTTCGGCATTTTCAACCAGGACCCTATTTTCCCATGTTTTTGTGTCTAACCGACTAATGGGGAACAAAAAGTCTGAAATTGGTATTGAGGGAGAACGCTGTAACCGGCAGCCATGAAACAAGCTGCGGGGGCAAGTGAGCAGCGTCAGTGTAACATTACGTTCACTAAAAGTGCTTGTTTTTGCCACTGAAAGGCTCAGATTGTTATTAGAAGTGTCTGACAACATGATGGAAAGGACCCTTACAGAGAAATAAAACATTCTCCTTACATTTCACTTGGAGAAGTCTCATTGTAAAATCTGAATATCCGTATACTCTGGCTCAAAAAAATAATTCAAAGACTTCATCCGCATTGTTGTAATCATCTAAATATTCAGCCATGACGTTGAAAATCTGTTAGATAACACTAAGCTACGCTTTCTGTACTCCAACACAGCAAACTCTGCCTGGCTGCCACTCGCGCTTCCACCATGGATGTATTCCACTATTCCACCGTTGTCTTCCAGCAACACGTCATCTCGCCAGATTTCAGAACGAGACTTCTCCTTTAGCGAGACTCTTTCCATAATGTCAGACACTTATAATAGCAATCAGAGCCTGTCGTGGCAAAGACAGGCACTTTTAGTGGACGTAAACGACGGTGCCAGCTTGCCCCAGTAGCACCATATTGCAGCCTGTGAGCAGCTGCCGTCTGCAGCGCTCTCCCTCAATACTGGACCAATTTCAGAAATCGTTGTCCCTATTAGTCAGTTGGACACAAAAACGTGGGAAAATAGGATCCAGGTTGAAAAATATCAGTTACCATTTAATTCCTAAACTGCGTGAGCTCTTAGTGATTACTCAACAAATGAGGGTATAATTAAACTTCCAGAGTAGAGTGCAGCACAGTCAGGTATCCTCATGCTTTAATGTGGCAACAGCTTGCATGCAGCCACCTGCCCTCCCTGTGCTCTACGGGCCAAAGGACGCTTTAAAATCCTGTTTTTTTTGCCACACCAACCCAAGATACACAAAGAGTCTCTGAGACTTTAAAACTCTTAACAGTGAAGTAACTCACAAGACAGAGGAGGAAGAAATAGAGAAACCAAGAGAACTAGAATATGTCAAGTTATGTTCTCAAATGTCACAAAGAGTATACATTTTAGAGGGTGCTTGGGTCAGCAGGTGAGACAAAACACTCTTAAAAAGATGAGTTTTTTTTAAGAAGAAGTGAGAGAGTGATCACTTACATCCACTGAATGTTGTTCTTTGACTTCTTCTTGATGAGATGAATGCCTTCTAGTACATTGGTGATATCATACAGCCGCCTTTTTTGTACCTGAACGTAGAAGACACAGGTCTCATCAGTTACACATTTAGTGGTTAATTTAACTATGTAAATAACCAATCATAGCAAGAAACCATCACCCTAACGCAAATATCCAAAACTTCCTCAATGCTTTGAGCAGATATTATTTGCTTAAGACGTCCCTTATACATTTTCTTATCCCTCCCTTTTATTCTTTGATTAGAATTGTTCTCCAGTTTCAGTAGCATCACTGATGGGTAGTTTTTCTTTATATAACCACCCTCCCACAAACACCCCCTTTCTTATTCTCCGTGTCTGATGAGCCTTTTTCTGTTTGGATCTGAAATTACCTGTAAGGTTTCAGCGGCGAGGTTGAGGTCCAAGACCCCATCAGAAGACTGAGCGAGAAGGTCCACAAACTTCTTCGTCAACAGGCCCAGTGAGGTGTCGTACCGAGTCTTTTCTGGCGGAGACTTGGGCGCTATGGTGGAGGAAGAGTAGGAGGAACAGAGAAATAAAAGGGGAAAGGACTCAGCGTTAAGATGGATGTTTTTGCAAGGAGAGAAAAACATAAAACTTCCTACTAACTGGTTTTATATCTTGGTAGGAGGAAGCCCAAGTAAATTACGGGTTCATTTATAATGTGAAAGAGTCAACTCGATCACAAGACTCGCAATACATCCCACCTGAATTAACTATCATATTCAGTTTGTGTTGTGACTGTGTCACAAAGATGTAGATTCAACTTTGTGGTCATTTTTGTAATCTGGTGTGGTGTTTTGTGCTGGACTACAGTACATTATTGGGGTTTTTTTTCAGTCAGCAAATGACTGAATGCTAGGAATGTGTGATTTACATGAAGAGGGAATCACAAGCTACACTACAGGTCAAGCAACAAGTTGAAGTTTACTTGAACTTTGATAAATCACCAGCTGGAAACGTTTAACGTAAAGCACCGAGTTAGATATTTGCCAGCTGGACTTGTATTTCAATATCATTAGTTCTGTGTTGATATCATCAGTTCCTCTCATCAGAGGGTTACAGCAAGTCATCGGTCTTACCTTCCAACACAACCTGTGGCTGGAATCAACAATATATTACACTGCTGCAGTGGCCACATAGCATGAACACAACAACTGAGCCGTTTTGTTTCTGTTTCAAGTTCCAATTATATTCTAGTTCAGTAGACCGTACAGGGCACACATGCAGAGTAAACAGAGTACCAAGTTGTTCCGGCTGTTTTGGTCCATACCAGAGTATGATTACTGCGTTCACAACCGCCAAAACAAACTGCACCAGAGTTTGATTAAAACGGAGTAAATGTTGGCTTGAATACATACTGTATGACGCAATTCATTTTAAAACTACTACTAAACCAATAAAATAGAAACTACGAGGTATATAAGTGATGATGATGCTACTAAGAAGTCCACAGTGCTATGGCATTTATCTTAATTTGGATGCTGCATTAAATGAAAAATAAAATATAATCTAAATACTTTTGAATGAATGTTGAATGTGTATTACTCTCATACATCAACTGTGAAATTGTGCCGTAAAATTCTAGGTTAGATGTACAAACAGGATGGCAGAGGGCTCCTTACTTCTGGGTGTCTTTAGCCGTGCCCCATTGGCCACCGCGGTCCCTCCTCTGCCTCTCGGAGTCCTGGCTGGTTCCGACTGGTACTGGTGGTCCGAATCATCGAGCGCCAACCGCCTTTTCGCCTAGGAGGACAAAAATATATTGTTAACAGCACATATGGCCGTTTTGGTCATTTGGCAGGCATCTCATCTTTGAAGCCACCAGAAATTGTGTGTGAATGCATCATTACTTTCATGTTATGTGTCTTCAGTGTTCTGACGCATTCGCAACAATTTAAAAAAGTTAATATAAATACTAATAACTGAAAAACAAATCAAGTTATTTAAAAGTTTAGGAATTGATGAGGATAGTGCACGGTGCCTTTTGATCATTCTTCTGTTGTCTTTTCCATTTTGACAGAAAGAACCTACTTTGTTTCATCATTTCTGAGGTGGAGCAGTCAAAAAGAGTCATAAAATAGTTCAAAAGACAAGACGTTTTTGTCATAACTCCAGTATACCATGTAGAAATGTTTGATCATATGATGTTGCACAAAGCCAGGGGTTGTGATTTCTTCTTTTCAGAATGCATTGGCCACGACAAACCCACATAGCTTAAGAGTGAGTCACACTTATGGGTTTGATCACATTGCTGCATAGTAATGCCAAAGAAAGCCAATACATGTATGCTTACAGAGACTAGATAGCACTTTAAATATTATGAATACGAGATCCCAACCTACTGTCAAAGAATACAAGTCATTTTCTGTACCCTTTTTCATCCATTAATCAAATCCAAATAATAATACCCTCTCTGAACAGCAGTTTTTGAGGAGCTTATTGTCCATTTGGTTATAGTCCAGCACTATAATAATCACCTATGTCCACATTCATCAAAACTCCAACGTTACAGGTTGCCAATGTCCAACCTGTCAGAATCAATATATTATATTGTAATGCTGGTGTAGCTTCACAAAAGTGAGATGTGTTCATTGCCTATGGTCAATGTCTATGGAAAGAAGGCTGGGTCACGCGTCATATCTTTGGGGGTACAACACATGCGCAGTAAAATCTGGTCTGCACTCGCCGAAATTGAGCCGATCGCAACGCACGACCACAGCTTCAGTTACACTGCCCATGTGTCATACCCAAAGACCCATGTCCGCCCGTGACCTAGCCTCCTTCCCATAGGCCTTGCCTATGGTTTCAACAATAGTAGACATTTTAAATGTCTGCTTCATCACCACTATAGTCCTGGACACCATGTTTAACACCATTTAGGCTGCGGGTTCAACACCCCAGGGACATTTATACTGCATAAGTTGAATTCGCCTAACAACCATTTTTGAAACACAATTACTGTATTATTCAGTGAAAACCTGATTCTATTTTCCATCACCAGCCTAAATTGGCATTCTAGTTTATCATTACTGTTGCATGATGGCTTAATAAATAGTTTCAACATTTCCCTTAAACTGCTGTGTTGGCTCCAATCCATCCTGTTTTAGTGTCACCAGTACCAGGGTGCATTTCCCTCTAAAACCCCATGTAAAAGAGGTTAAGTCAATTAACAATCACTGGATATATGAAGTATAGTAAACCCTTATATGGAATACTTTCTTACTTAATCAAGCCCAAGTGTTATAAAGAATAATATGCCCTCTGTTGACAGTCAAAATGTCAGCCATTTTATATCAGCAAGCAAGCTCCCCCTCACCCCCCAGCCAGCTCATGGCTCCAGCCTGAGAGATACAGAAGGCTGCTTTTACTTCATGCAAGATGAACAACCATGAACAAAACCAACCAACACCCTGAATATGCAGCTGAAACTATTCAGTGTGGTTTGTGCAGCAGGTCTGAGAACACAGGAAACGTGCAATCACTTCTTCTACAGTACAGCAAACAAACTCGAGTTTCACTTTGACTTTTGGCATGAAAAAGGCACCACACTTTATTTGCAAGAGGGAACATAATACACTTGAGAGCAAAAAAATGAAGGTTAACAGCCGACAACGAGTAGTGTCCTCAATCAATACTAGCTGCTAACTAGCCTGGAAAGCTAACACACACATTGTCAAGCTTAATCCAAGTTGCATCTTCAAAGACGACTGGGAGAAAATAGCCATCGAGTAGTTTGAAGTGAAGCTACGTGTAAACTCATGTATTTTGCAAAGTTAAGCCACTCGTTGTCTGAGCTTAGAAAGCTAACAAATAGGTAACTAAAGCTAACTAAAGCAGCCCCAAAAACCCCCCTCACAACCCCCCAAATTAGGGCACTAACACAGCAGCCACTAGGCCACTATGGCTAACTCATCTCTTACCAATACTTCCATCAGACTGCTGCAAAAGGCTGAAGCGGACTCAAACGCACCATGAAAGTTAGCCTAGCATATCTTACTGTTTCTCTAGCAGCTAAACTAACTTAAACTTCTGCTTTCCTACAGTCCAAACAGCATGTAACCAGCCCAGTTGGATAACTTAGCATAGCTGGTGGTTAAGTTAGCAGCCTCGGCTGTAGTGTTGAAGGAGGAATAGCAGCTAACAGCTAGCTGCTCCTGAACAACAAGCCTCGGCTAGCCTAGCAAGCTAACATCTTGTTGTTAGTGGCTAGTTGTAGGAAAGCCTATAACATGTTGGCTTGCTGTATTAGTATAATGTTGATTACCGGCGGTCTGCCCAGAGCTGGTCGTTGTCCTGCAGCTTGTTGTGGAGTTGTGTAAATGTTGTTGATCTGAGTCTCGGAGGATAAACACACATTAGTCTGTGTAACGTTGCAAGGCGGTGGGGTGGTTATTATTTGGATATACGTCGCGTTGCTTTGCCCCGGGTTTAACCGATCCGTGAGAGTTGTTAAAATGATGTTATTGTCCAGGGAAGAGCCTCCTACACCCGCTAAAATCACTTTGTCCGGAGCCGAGGAGATCCCTCTTCTCATCTTGCGTTAGTCAAGGGGTAACCCCTTTTTTTTTTTTACTTTTTTCAAAAGCACCGTATTGCTTGCTAATCCGCCGCGATAGTCACACAAATAATGACAGATAAGTGAAGATGACAGTCTGATTCATCGACTTTTGTAAAGTATTCTTCTTCAAGTGAGTGCATTTAGGCAGATGCAACGGATTAAAAAGTAGCGCAACTCTCGTTTCTGCCCGTCTAGAAATGGCTTCAGGAAACGGCCCTGATGAATGAAGGGATACGGTTTACGCGCTCAAGAGCCCTCCCGCGAAACTCAGATTTCCCGGGAAATTTTCAAACGGAATTTACATGTCGAACGTGATTGGCTCCTTCGGAGAGGAGGCCCCGCCCACTTTACAGCCGTGTTGACCAATGAGAGCGCAGGATTCTGTGCGCCACGTGTTCATTGGCAGGTGTAAACAGGTGACGTCACCTTGTCACGCCTTGCGTCGTCCCTGATAGGACGCTAGGTGGCGCAAGTGATCGGTTGTAATGAAGAGGAGAGGTGGAGTGAAATCTTCAACCCTTGACATCATTTTAGTGCTCCCCTTTCTTAACCTGATTTTTTTTTTTGCTCTTGTTTATCAGAATGAAAAGAAAAATATATGATTCTTAACAAATATTCAGCTTTTAGTTAGATGAAAATGCAGATGCTTTTGTATTTTGCCTTCTGTGAGTCTGTGAGTTTGACCCGGTCACTGCAGGCCTATACTTTTGCAATGTAAAACATATTTTTGATTTAGACACAATGAGTTAATGTCTACTTGTTGTCAACATTATGCTCACACACACACACAGGTAAAGTATGTTTTGAGTTCAACAATGCACTTGACATATTGAAAATAAGAAGCACTGACCAGAAACAACAAAAGAAGCACAAAAAAGTGCAAATGTTTTAAAACATGCTCTGCATGAATTAGGCAAGTGATTACATATATAGTCCCTATAGGGTCCCAACAGATAATAATGCACACAGTGCACTTTCATAGACTAAGCTACTGGAGTTACCCTGCACTATACTCATTTTTAACAGTTTCTTCTGCACTATATTCACTTTTTTAATAGTCCTGTATCACAGCTGTTACCCTGCACTATATTCAGTTTTAACAATTTTTCTTCATCTCCTTGTATTTTTATATCTGGTATATTTTTTTTGTACTTTGCACTACGACTGTGTTGCTGGAAACTTGAATAGCCCTCTGGATTGGATAGGTGGCGCAAGTGGTCGGTTGGAATGAAGAGGAGAGGTGGAGTGAAATCTTCAACCCTTGACATAATTTTCAGGCTCCCTTTCTTAATCAAGATAACAGGTTGCCTGTGGAAGTTTTTTACACAACTTTACATAACACAAATACAAAAATACATGTTTGTGGGTATAGTGAAATATTTGCAGATCATGGTACACATTTGTGGAATGTCTTCTGTGGGTTACAACTAATAAAGTCCAATAAAAACTTCCATAGTTGCCGTGATTGCAGATCAGTGTTGTTGTACCAGTTGGTAAAACCAGTTGAGTGACAACACTAAAATACAACTTACTAAATCTAATGAAATACAAAATGGGAGAGGTGGAGTGAAATCTTCAACCCTTGACATCATTTTTAGGCTCCCTTTCTTAAACTGATTTATTTTTTTTGGGCCCTTGTTTATCAGAATGAAAAGATTATCTTTGGGGATTAAACACTGACCTTCAAGATAACAGGTTGGTAAAACCAGTTGAGATTCAAGATTCAAGCCCTTTATTGTCGTTGTGTAGTACAACGAAGGTAGATTGTGACAATCCCATAGGTGCTACTGAAAAGATAATACAATAAAAAATATAAAAATACAATATGTATATTGATGAGATAACGGGTTTGCCAGATTACAGTTCTGCCAGATTATTGCACAAAGTGTCCGTCAGATAATTATATAATTATTGCGCAGCATCATATAGTTATTGCACAGAGTGATCAGCACGTTATTGTACATATCCGTAACAGTAGATTTACAGTATTTACATTGCAAAAGTGACATAAAAGTGACCAACGTGTTATTGCACATTTACATTGCACGTGTTCAACTCAGACAGAGGAGACGTCAGAGTTCAGGAGGTTTATGGCAGTTGGGAAAAAGCTATTTTTAAGTCTGTTTGTGCGTGTGCGGATTGAAGTTGAGTGACAACACTAAAATACAACTTACTAAATCTAATGAAATACAAAATGCATCCTTTACTTTCCTAGTAAAAGCATAATGATGAATATAAAAACATATTACATTTTTTTACCTGTTCAAAATGTACCTTAAAGGGAGATTTGTCAAGTATTTAATACTCTTCTCAATATGGGAGTGGAAAAATATGCTTTTGCTTAAGCTTATGCTAGCGTACTGTATGTATGTGGAGGTGGTGGACACCTAAAAGTTCCTGGGAGTACGTATGAACAATAAACTGCACTGGACCGACAACACCCTCTACAGGAAGGGACAGAGCAAACTGTTCTTCCTGAGGAGGCTCAGGTCCTTCAACGTGTGCAATAGGCTGCTGCAGATGTTTTACCAGTCTGTAGTAGCCAGTGTCCTCTTCTTTGGAGCACCTTCAGCCACAGACTCATCCCCCCTCGGCACAACACAAAGCACCTGGGTCAGTCCTTCATGCTGGTAGCCATCAGGCTCCACAACCAAGGCTGACCCCCATATGAGAACTATGAGGACTTTAAGAACTTTAAACACGCACTATCTGCAACCATCTTGGACTCTAACCACTGGCGCACTTAACACTTACTTTACACTATACATCCTATATACCACTTTATAGACTGCACATATGTATATACAGTATTACATTTATTTATTGTACATACTACATGTATTTATTGACAGACTGTACACACTATGTTCACCCATTCACTCTGTATCTTTTATATCTCTATTATTGTTTTTATAATTTTTGTATACCTTTATCTCTCCTGTGTTTCACTCTGTTTGCTGATGTTACTGCTTTGACACCTGAATTTAATAAAGGTTCATCTTATCTTATCTTATCTTATCTTATCTTATCTTATCTTATCTTATCTTATCTTAAACACTGACCTTCAAGATGACAGGTTGCCGTGATTGCAGATCAGTGTTGTAACAGTTGGTAAAACCAGTTAAGTGTCAACACTAAATTACAACTTACTACATTGAATGAAATACAAAATGCATCCTTTACTTTCCTTTACTTTTCCTACTAAAATTATAGATCATGTTTTCTGCACAGCTCCTTTGATAGATAGATAGATAGATAGATAGATAGATAGATAGATAGATAGATAGATAGATAGATAGATAGACAGATAGTAATTTTATTGATCCAGAGGGAGATTCAAGTTTCCAGCATCACAGTTCCATAGTGCAAAACATGTTAGTAAAAAGGCAGTAAAAAGTTAGTAGTGCAAAGTACAAAATACAAAAAAATATACCAGATATAAAAATACAAGGAGATGAAGAAAAACAGTTAAATCTGAATATACTGCAGGGTAACAGCTGTGATACACGACTATTATAAAAGTGAATATAGTGCAGAAGAGACTGTTAAAAGTGAGTATAGTGCAGGGTAACTCCAGTAGCTTAGTCTATAAAAGTGCACTGTGTGCATTATTACCTGTTGGGACCCTATAGGGACTATATATGTAATCACTTGCCTATTTCATGCAGAACATGTTTAAAACATTTGCACTTTTTTGTGCTTCTTTTGTTGTTTCTGGTCAGTGCTTCTTATTTTCAATATGTGAAGTGCATTGTTGAACTCAAAACATACTTTACCTGTGTGTGTGTGAGCATAATGTTGACAACAAGTAGATAATTAACTCATTGTGTCTAAATCAAAAATATGTTTTACATTGCAAAAGTAGGCCTGCAGTGACCAGATCAAACTCACAGACTCACAGAAGGCAAAATACAAAAGCATCTGCATTTTCATCTAATTAAAAGCTGAATATTTGCCTAAAAATCATATTTTTGCTTAGATACGTCATTGTCTTTATATATATCTCAAAATATTTGAAACATTTCCAAAGTTAGCATACAACTGACATATTAAATTCTATAAAACCTACCAACTGCATACAGTAGGTCTATGTATAGTCTAAATGTTAATGCATTTTTACCAATATTACATTCAGTGGTGGAAAGTGAGGCCTATAAGTGCATGTAGTCAAGCACTGTAATTCTGATGTATTTGTACTCTAATGTATTTCCATTTTATGCTACTTTATCCATCCAGCCCTGTCCTTTCACAGATGATCTTTCTTAGCACACTCTGCAACATACACGCACTTAATACCTTTTTTAACTACGATTTGGATTACCTCATATCTAAACTTAAACAAAACAGATGTTTTATCATCCATTTTCATTCACAAAGTGACATATTCTCACCTTTACATTTCTTTGTATACGCACGTTATAGCAGCAAAGTTGATTTCTTCAGTCATAACCTCATTTACTATGGATATGTGCAATAACATATGCTGATGACTCTGTGCAATAATTATCTGGGGCCGTGCAATAATTATATAATTATCTGACGGACACTTTGTGCAATAATCTGGCAAAACTGTCACCTCATCAATATACATATTGTATTTTTATATTTTTATATTGTATTATCTGTTATATTTTTAATATTTATATTGCGCTATTTCTTTTTTTATTGTGTTATCTTTTCATTGGCACCTATGGGATTGTCACAATCTAATTTCGGTGTACTACACGATGACAATAAAGGCTTTAATCTTGAATCTATTCAAACACTTTCTGTTCCTAATTTTCTTGATCTGGTTAATGAGTAATTCTTTTGTCACTATATGAGCCCCTGACAATACAACTCAGGTTAAATAGGGGCTGGTCCCACTCAGCCAACTCATGTTGCATCAAGCTTGAAAAGAGAGCCTGAATAACACCGGAAGTAAGATGAAATGGCCTTCATATGTGCATTTCAAATTCTTGATTTTAATATGTTTTGTATGATATTATGCTATGTGTTTATTTTGCATTTGTTTTATGTTGTGGCGTCTGAATGTATGTTTAAATGATGCAGCATGCTGTCTTGGCCAGGTCTCTCTTGCAAAAGAGATTCTTAATCTCAATGTTTTTTTGTTTTTTTTTAGAAACAAGCACAATATGCACTGCCACGTTTGAAAGGAGGATATACACAAAAACAAAACTTAGTGTGTGAATTATTTTTATAGTTTTTATTTTGATGTTATTATTATTATTATTATTATTTTTCCTTATATAGTACACAATATCGTAATTTGCTTTCTGTTCAGAACCTATTTTTGCAGCTTTTATTTTGAAGCAATAACCAGAAGCGCTCTATACATTGTGTCAGCTAGTGTCTGCCTTGACTGGTCCTGAGTCTGAGGAGTCTGAGGAGTTAGAGGAGGAGAGAGAGAGAGAAAGCCTGGGAGTGCTATGCCGGGTCTGTCGTACTGAGGACTGGCTTGACTTGTCACGGGGCCTTTCGGACAAACAAACAATGTGTTTCTGTCACAGAAAACAGTAAGTTAGAGGAAAAATAAGGAGAAATTCAACCGGGAACGTTGCAGCGTCGCTGCAGAGAAACAAACAGGCAGGATGGGCGAGCGGACGGACACTGCGTTTAAAACCACTGGATCCAAGTGGCTGCTGCCTGTCAGTGAATACCTGGGCTTTCCTCTTGATCAGGTAAGAACATCAGTCCATGAATGAGTAGATTATCATCAGCTATTTGACACTCTATTTCACAGATATCACTGCAAAACTACACATCCTTATAGAATTGATATAACACCACTGAGGATGATGAAACAAGTGGCATTAGAACCATTATGCTTTCACAATGTGTCCCCATGGGGATGGGTTTTTTTGTTGTTGGCTGTGGCAGGTAAAACTTTCAGGTCACCTGCCACAATGGCAGATAGGTTTTCCTTATTATTAAGAAACATTAGTTTTAAAAAGCAATTCCTAAATTAAAAATAGTCAGGGATTAAGGTTACATGATTCATATTTCTACTGTCTGTTACTACTGACTCAGTGTTTACTAGGGGTGGACGAAAATATTGAGTATTGCAATATTGTGTTTTGTGATACTGTATTAATTCTAATTAATAGT
>CAKAOI010035977.1:0-12304 GCA_916701655.1 Sebastiscus albofasciatus | reverse complement strand
ACACACACACACACACACACACACACACACACACACACACAGTGTACAGCCTCTTTCAGACCACACATGTGCCTGTAAAAAAAGGCATCACCCCCCACCCTCCACAACTGGAACACACATGAGCCCTGACAGTCGCGTCGGCTCTCGTCACACATGACCAGGAACATGACTCAGCTTCTTCCTCCTCCGTTTGTCCACTAAAGCTGCGTCCACGCTGAACTCTGGTTCACTAGAAATCAACGAAAAGATGCTTCACTGTCGCTGTGTGTTTGTTTTGATCAGGGATGCACCGATACCACTTTTTTTAAGACCGAGTACAAGTACTTACATTTGGGTACTCGCCGATACCGAGTGCCGATACGAGTACTTCTCTGTGCCTAAAGACCCTCGTCCCACACGGCAGGCTGGGGAGTCCCGCATACGAGGCGGTGCGCCGCGACCGACTCTAGGTCGGCTTGGAAAGGCTCGGGGCGAAGGTGCTTCCCGGGGCCGTGGACAAAGTGCTTGCTGCGCCCTCTCTCCCCACCGTGGAGGGACGGGGCCCCCTACTCCCGGTGCGACTGTCGACCGGGGGCGGACTGTCCTCAGTGCGCATCAACCGCGTCGTGCCCCCAGGGCGGGGCTCGGCCCACGTAAGATGCGCCAGGGGTCTGCGGCGATGTCTGCAACCCACCCGACCCGTCTTGAAACACGGACCAAGGAGTGTAACGCACACGCGAGTCAGAGGGTGCAAGCAAAACCCCGTGGTGCAATGAAAGTGAGGGCCGCCCCGTGGGGTCGTGCGCACCACCGGCCCGTCACGCTGCCGTAAAGTGGTATCAGTGCCGTTGTATCGGAGCCGTTTTACGAGTACGAGAGTACGAGTACATGAGCACAGTATCGGACCCGATACCCGATACTGGTATCGCTGCATCCCTAATAATCACATCAAATAAATGACTGCGATATAAAACCATATTTTCTAATACGTAGACCTCTAAACAAACGAATGAAAATAACATAAAAGTCGATCGATCTCCTCCGCTGTGGTTCAGTTACCGGGACAGCTCCCGGATACTGGAATCAATTTGTGGTGCTGCTTTTGAAGATCCACAGACTTTAGACTAACTTTATAGCGGACAGCGGTTTGCTCGAGGTCGGACGCTGGAGAAAACTCTTGTGTTGTGCTTACTGTGAACTCTGGGAGCTCAGGGAAGCAGTGTCACTTCAGTACCGTAATAACTCGAGTTAAAGAAAAACATTAATCTCTAAACATCGTCTTAAACCATTAATTCAGATGAATTGATGAAATGGAGTTATCGCCCAGCTCTAGGCCACCGTAGTTCTCCAACACACTGATGAAAGTGCGATAATGTTGCTGTGTCTGCTGGATGTGTAAGAAGGCAGTGGTTTGCTAACATACTAGAAAGATCAACGTTATAAGCCGTAATATGACAGTGGTTGAGGATCTGTCAGCTCCGTTTGGTGGTTTTATGTCTTCTGGTGGTAAAACTGTTATCAAATCAGCCTGACTTTCATTAATTAGAAACTTTATTATCCAGAATTGCATTTGAATCGTACTGGATGTTTACCTTCAGCACGTTCAGCTGACGTGAGTTGCATTGACTAAAACACTGATTACTGGAGTTATTCAAAATTACAGGACATTTCAAGTTCCTAAGAAACGATAAGTTGTATCTAAAGCATTGCAGTATCTTGCTTTTGGCTTTATTCTAACACAAATCAAAGAAACTCATCCTTTCAGAGTAAAATCCCTCAGTAACGCAGCGAGTTACTGACTGGACATCATCATCTGCTCTCCTTCTTCTCTGGAGAACAGCGTCTAAGAGGAAGATTACACATCTGAAAGCATCCTCCAAGATACATCCTTTAATGTACAGTATGATGTAAACAAAATAACCTGCAATTTGGTGATTTATCCATTTACCAGAGATGTAAACAGACTCTCTCTGAGGTAAATATTGGTTGAAAATTGGTACAAAATTGGTACAGAAATGTACCTTCTACCTTTCTACCTGAACGTACTGTGTCAAGTGCAGCTGAAAATAAAGGTGAGGTGGAAACAGTGCGTGTTTATCTCTAAATACAGAGCGGGATTATTGTGTTTGAATTGGTGTTATTATTTTGTCTTGGACAGCCAGAGATAGCAGCGGCTGCATGTTCACCTCCTCCTGCTCTGTTTACTGTGATGAGAGGACACATTTACCTTTTACTCTGTTTGTGTGCAAAGATTTACTGAGCTAATAGATCAGCTGCAGCGGCGCTCAGCGCAATGAGAGGGGATGCAAATACACCACTAACACACACACACACACACACACAGGTACATGCTGTTATTCTGCAGAGGTACTGCTAACAAATGGACCCCCAAAGGCAGTTCACACACACTTCTATTTGACTCTGTTAACATATTTCACCACAGAGTTAGATTTAGGAAACGTAATAAGATATTTAAGACACATATCCTGAAGTCAGACTCCTGCTGAGATGTTTTATCTCTGGCTTCCTGCAGTGCAGGTAGGAGTTTAAAAGAAGAGCAAGAAGAAGAAACAATTAGTGTCAGTGTGCAGTTCAAGTGTTCTCCGTTATCTACGAGAAAATTATTCTATCTGCAACGTAAATAAACTAAATCAAACTATACTGTGTGAGTACAGCGTTAACTGTTAACTGTTAACTGACAGAGATGACGAACTCAACTACACAAATAAGACACAAACTGTAATAAAACCTGAATTATCCTTTAAGTAAATGACCTGAATACTTCAATTACCCTGACAGGGAATATTTCACTCTGACGTACGATGAGCACATTTGGCAAAAATAGGAAACACACACACACACACAGAGAGTCACACACACACACACACACACACACACACGCACACACACTTCCACCCGGCTGTGAAGGCATGTTTATGAATGATGGATTGCCTGGTGGAGGAAGGAGAGAGGAAACGTTGAATATTCATAACGCCTTTTTGAAACGGACCTCCTCCGGCTACTTCAGACATCAGTCGTACGGTGAAGGTCAGAAGAACGCTGAGTCACGTTAAAATGACCACCCCCACCCCCCACATCACCCCCACACCACCACCAATCTACCCATCCATCCCCTCCACCGCCTCACTACGCCCGTCCACTCTGCATGTGACACATCCCATCTGTAGGCAGACAGCCGCACACAAAATGCAGGCTACACACACCCACACACACACACACACACATACACACACACATACACAGAAGCATTCATGCGTTAACACACATGTACAAAATATACAACACGAGCCAGGAAATACACACAAGAACACACAGAATATTCAAACAGAAAGAAAGGAATGGGAAGAAATGCACATTTTAAGAGAAAACACATCACAACATGCACACAATACAAACAGGATGCAAAACACACACACACACACACACGCACACGCACGCACACACACGCACACATGTCAGAGCCCAACTGCTGCTTCATCACTCAGACTCGTCTCCCGTTCAGGATTGGGTGATTCAGTTTGGCAAGCCATGTACCGTGAACCGTGATTGGCCGACTCACGGGAGCGTGCTAATCTTGACACGTATTGAAGCGGCTGCTGGAGCCGCTGAATACCAACAAGGTGTGAGGTACAAGGAGGATGTGGAACGGCCATGTTTTCATGTTATACTCTACATCGTTTGTTTTTTCATCTTCCTCTGCTTATTTTTCTTAATTGGTTGATTACATATATTTATAAATGAAATCCATGGAAGAAGTGCTTTAATTCCTCTTCTTCTTACAGATGGAGTTGTAAAAACACATTGAACCACTTGTAGGCTAATTGTTTCCTAGTTTATTTATTGAGCAATAACATTTAATCTTGACTTTACAAACAGTTATTTGACAAAACTCCAAACTCAAGGTCCCCTTACTAGCTTTTTTCATCACCAGCAGATGGAGATGAGATCAAGAACAAAACTAGAATACCCACCTGGTGGTTGTTTGCCTCCGCCAACCAGTCAGGTTGCAGTTTACATTCGGGCTGTCAAAGTTAACGTGATAACGCGGCAATGCACATTTGTTGCAACGCCACTAATTTCTTTAACGCATTAATGCAACTTGTGATTTTTAGGTTGTAGTGGGCTCAGTTTTAAAGGGACTATTTGTAACTTTCAGAAATGCTTGTTAACAGCGACACCTGTGGCCGTGAAATCAACGAAAGTCAGCGTCGGGCTCGCGCTTGTGCTCGCTCTACATATACCTGAACGAGCATCGCTCAACACAGTGAGGAGACACACGTCAGCTAACATTACTGCCAAGCAGCTGAAATATGGAGTGATATTGTGGTGTTAGCTGACCAGACCAAGGTCTCTCCATGAACATGATTTAGATCTGATCTTAGTGTTGGCTTTTCCCGCCTCAGCACAGGCTGATGCAGCGGGGCTCTGTAGCGAGTCTTCCTGCTCTCTCCACCCGCAGCCGGAGAGAGCAGGGAGACACCGGCACCCGGTAGGTAACAAGACGATAATGTGTCTCTTTGCAGAGCCCCGTCACTTCACAAGACACGGGAAACCTCTGTTGGTCTGGAAGAGCTGCAGCAGTTATTTCTGCACAAACGTCCACTGAACATTCACTAGATATTCTCAGAGCTACTAACTCTTCTGCAGTGTGGAGTGAGCGCGCGTTCACGTCTAGAGGTGTAGCGAGCTGAGCGAGAATGCACGCTCTGTCTGAGTGAAGGCAAGCAGGCAGAGGAGGAGAGGCAGCGGCCACACGCGAACGCGCATATGCGAGCGCGCATGTGTCCCGACCCGCTACATTTATACGCTTAAAAAGTTACAACCAGTCCCTTTAAAGCTAGAAAACCTGATGAATCCATCGGTACCAACCATGTCATACTAGCTTGTCATGAAGGAGGTTCCATAACGCTCCAAACGTACGCTCCTACACCTCCTCTGTGGTAGTTCCTGCTACAGTCGGTGTCCTCTGGACCACATTTTATCATGATGACACACACACAGACTCACTGTCGAGGCTGGTAAATAAACTGTATCTGTTGACATTCACTGCTCCAGTTTGTCCTCACAAATGTAGCCAGTATGCTGACTGAGGTTTTAAGTGTTGGAGGTAAACAAGAAGGAGACTTTGGGTTGGGTTTCTTTTACTGATACTTCCATGAAATATTTAAAAGTCTGAGTTAACTGCATTGTGTGTGTGTGTGTGTGTGTGTGTGTGTGTGTGTGTGTGTGCGCTCATATGAGTAGAAGTGTGTGTGAGTATGTGTGTGTGAGACTGAAAGACACATTAAAACGACAGCATCTAACTCAGCACACCTGTTTTCCTCCAACAAATTCAATTTGACGCTTCCTCAGCAGAGCATGATGTTCTCAGATGCATTCGGCGGCGCCATCTGTGACAGAGCGCGGCACGCTTTTCCTCGGCGCTGCCGTTCCCACGACTCGTCTTCCGAGGCCTCAGATGTACTGCCGGCTCAGCCACACGTACAGCGAGAAAAAAGGGGAGCGCCGAGGAGATGTCAGCGGATCTAATTTGACTTAGGGACAAGTTTCCTCCTGGGGGAGAGAACAGAAAGCAGCCTGCCAGTCTGTCAGTCGCCCTGCAGCTCCGCTCCAACGCCTCTCAAGTGATGCGGCGTGTCTGCAGAATATTACAAAGTCCTTTCTGAAAAACTGGGCTTCAACCTCTGGGTTCATGCCTCGCTTTCATTAAGTAGAGTCACACCAGTGCATTGATCGCCCGAAAGTCGGGGCAGTCGGTGTCGGTGTGACGAGGTCGATGAACAAATATTTAAAAACCAAGACATCTTGCAAATTCGGGTTTTTTTCTGTATTTAATTTAGTAGAAATGCTTAAATGCACCAGTGGTTTGGCTCTCCCTAATTGTAAATAGCTTCTAACCCACCCAAAAAGTATCATGCAAAATATTCTCTCCACTGGTCTTCAATGGAGTCTCAGAGCCCGATGTAAACTATCTATAGTGCATGGTCTACAGTGCATTTAGGGCGTGTTCAACTCCACTTGTGCTAGTTAAGCAGCGCATAATCTCGGCGAAAAGTAAAGCGCAAGGAGCAAAAGGGTTGTATTTAGTCTCTTAATTAATCAAAGTGTGTTTTGTGCGTTAACAGGAATTAAACCAATCAGGTGCACATTGCTATTTAAAAGGAGGAATCGGCAAATTGGAGAAGCGAGACGTTTTCTGCTGAGGAAACGGATCTGCTCGTGAGTGAAGTGAAAGAGTGCGAGCAGATGTATGTGGTTGTTAGCCGGTGGACCCTCAGACTCCGCCGTCTCACAATCCTCCGTCCCATGTCTCGTCAGCGACCGGAGGAGCGCTGATATTCTGTATAAGTGTCACCTGCCACTTGCATTTTGTGTTTTCCTTTACATAGATGAAAACGTTGTTCTCTGCCTGCATAGACGCAGCTTACTATCTGAATAATGCGCCTTTTAAATGGCAGGAAAATACTGCGGCAGATTTTTGACCACACCTCATTTTAAGAGCAACGGATGGGCACAAGTACATCTGTTACTTAGACGACACGCACTGGCCGTGAAAATGACAACTGCATTGGACTGAAACTAGCAATGACAGCAGCGCTGTGCGCCGCTTTGCACCAGGTGATAGATAAGGCCCATTGTCTTTCGATGTGAGAGGGTGTCAGACTTCAGTCTTTTAAAAGTCTTCTAGTGTTTGGTAGGCATTAGAATTGAGAATTTCCACATCTCTAATTGAGCCTGGTTATTTGAAATCGGTTGATTAATTCTAGCCATGGATTCTAATTACAAGGTCAGTTCACGTGTCAGTCATGTGACGATAAATCATAAATGATAAATCACCACTTATCTAATCAGACACTATGTGCAGAGTAAATACAGGTGCATGGAAAACAAACATTATTGCTCTGTAAAAGGTGATTAAGCATCTGTCTAATGGGAGTCTTAATTCACCAACACCATCAGGGCTTGAATATGTTTCAGCACCTCACCTGTTGTTCATTAGCGAGGTGGATTTAACAAGAGCTCCCAGATAATGAGGTACAGCTATCACCCACTTGTGTCTGCTTCATACACCGGAGCAGGTGAGCCTGATGAGCACAAGAATTACAAGTTCAAAGTAGGGCTGTCAAAGTTAACGCATTAACGCAAACTCATTTCTTTAACGCATTAATGCAATCGATCTTTCAGAGGTTCCATCGGTACCAGCCATGTCAGACTAGCTCGTAGTGAAGGAGGTTCAATAACGCTCCAAACCTGCGCTAAATTTTGGTGAGGAAAAACTGTCATGTCCAGTTTCAAAGGGGTCCCTTGACCTCTGACCTCCAGATCAGTGAATGTAAATGGGTTCTCTGGGTACCCACGAGTCTCCCCTTTACAGACATGCCCACTTTATGATCATCACATGCAGTTTGGGACAAGTCATAGTCAAGTCAGCACACTGACACACTGACAGCTGTTGTTGCCTGTTGGGCTGCAGTTTGCCATGTTATGATTGGAGCATATTGTTTTATGCAAAATGCAGTACCTGTGAGGGTTTCTGGACAATATCTGTCACTGTTTTGTGTTGTTAATTGATTTACAATAATACATATATACATATGTTTGCATAAAGCAGCATATTTGTCCACTCCCATGTTGATAAGAGGATTAAATACTTGACAAATCTCCCTCTAAAGGTTCACTTTGAACAGATAAAAAATGTGATTAATCACGATTAACTATCTGAATCTTAACTGACAGCCCAGGTTGAAAGACGTCATATTCAGATTGTTGCAGGTTACTGTTGGTTTCAAAGTTGTATGTACTTATTGTACCCTGAGTAACTTGTTGTTGGACCTTTAACCAAAGGAAAGTATTAATATCTGACAAAATAAATACTTCTATTCACCCTTATCTTCTCTCAAAACACAACAGCATGTTCATCATTCAGTATATCAACAGTATAGAGAAATACTAAGTTTGTTTATCTACGGTCAATGTTTCTTGCTTTATAAAACATCCTCCTTCCTCTTGACTTTCCAGGTTTGAGGCGTTAATGTTTTCAGATGCTTGAAATCCCATTTAGGAACTTTTTAAAGTGCAGAACGACACTCAATAAGAGATAAAATAACAGCAACGGCAGATTGAATTAGACGTGCAACAAATGGAGTAACAAAGGAACAATCGGCTCTGTTATGCCTTTATGAGAATTATGTTTTCAAAGAGTTTAGCAAATTACCCTCTTAGCTGCAAAATGGAGCCTCTATTATCTCCATTTAGTGTGTCGCACGCTCCATTTCAGACAAAGAGAAGGAGGGAACAGAGATGGAGAGAGAGAGAGGGAGAAAGAGAGAGATTAAACGGACCATTAGACCAAAATGACTCCTGTGAAGAGGGATCAGAAAACAAACAGGGCTTTAGAGAGCTGCTGGCAGCGTTAGCGGAGGCAATTACCGTCATTATTATTGTGATCATGTTTACAGTGATTACTCGCTGCCTATTTACTGCCTCACCGTGATACAGCGCTACTGATGAGGGAGGGGCAAGCTGGAAATTTGGGGCAACAGTTAGAGAAACGGGGCACGTCACATTAAACGCCTCGATCTGTTAGCGAGAGGAAGGGCCGACAACCGTACGGGACAAACACAGAATTAACGTTTCATGAGTGATTTCGAGCTAAATGTGAATTTGATGGTAGTTTTGTACAAGTTTATTTCTCTGTAACAGACGATGAACAGATTCTGATCTGATGGGGCTGCATGTTAAATAAAGGTTAAAGGAGAAAGTCAACTTTATTTCTACAGCACCTTTCAAAACCAGAGTTACAAGCTGCTTCACTGGTGCACATAAAACACAGTATGAAATACTACAAGTACTGGAAATGGGCAAACAGTATTTCTAAGTATTGCGATATTATTGTGATTTTTGTTAACGTTTTTAACACTAGACCATAGGAAAAAGTAAAATATCTAAATTAATACAGTACAAATGTTTGATTTTCAGCATGTATGTAGTCAGAGATGTCCTTAAGTCAAATATATCAGGATCATTGTCAGGAACTTTTTTTATAAAGATTTTTTCCAGTGTCCCAAAAATCAAAGAATAAAGACATTTCCCTCACAGATTAGTGGTATTTTCTTTTTAATCTATAAGGAACATGTAATGTTTTATACTTCTGGTGAATAAAATACAACCAATCTTATTTCCATAGATGTATTTTGTAGTCCCACGTGTCTACTTCCTCTAACTTCTCCAAGGTGGTCTCTAGCTCTCTTCAGCTCCGTTCTCTTTATCCATCCATGGTCAGCTCCATCGGGGCCGTTTCAATGCAGAGAACATAAATGTCAGTATCTGGGTGCTCTACAGTCGTAGCATCGGCCCATTTGACCACGGAGATGAGAGCGACGGCCGGCTCGACCGCCACGTTACCGCGATATGATAACGTTTCCTGTCCATGACAGAGTTAGCATGCAGCTTTAGCTCTGCTCTGCTTTTCCTGAAATGTGTAAAACCCAAAGTGTTTCCATCCTTTACTGGATGTGTAGTGTTTACCACGCTGGAGTTAACATGTGAGGGTGCAGGTCGTATCCACGACGACCTTCCGCCTTTTTGCGCTTTGTCATTCAGGCTCGATGCGGTTTGTTTTGGTTTAACAGATACAGTAACTTCCTTGTAGCTCCGCATAGACTCAAATGAAGCAAATATATTGATTCTGGCATTAAAAAAAATCGATTTCAAAATGGTAATTGTAAAAAAAATGCAATAAATAGTTTAATACATTTTTCCCACCCCTATTAAACACTGTATTTAAGTGCATTAAATATATAAATATCAAATTTAGAAGTAAAACTGCCACCCAATAGATGAAAGAAGCCATGCTAATCATACTCATATTCCTACATCCTGCAGAACAACGGCAAGCAACAAAGTTGTTCACATCTAATGCAAATAAAAATTATATATTTTTTTCTAATTAATTTAGTGATTCTTTCGACTTCCGCGACACTTTCTCACTTCATTTATATAAACTTATTTCATATTTTGTCGTTCTCTGACAGAGAACAGCAGCCGTCTCCTGATGACGACCTCGTCAGCCGAAGGTGAAAAATATTTCCACAGCAGGTAATTAACTCCTTAATGAGAACGAACCCCGGAGCTGCGTTTGACGTAACCATGGCTACCATTGCATCTGTGGTGGTGCGTTTAAACACACACACACACACACACACACACACACACACACACACACACACACACACACACACACACACACACACACACACACACACACACACACACACACACACACACGTCAAAGATGGATCTCCGTTGCCATGCTGATGTTGACAAATGAGCGTCTTTAGCTGTGCGGCCTATTAGCTCCGTCCTCCTTTGAATACGAGCGTCCAGCCGGTTTCATTTCATTTGTGTGATGTATGGTGGGAGTCTGAACGACGTCCAGCCCGGTTGATGTTTCATTTATTTATTTTTTACCTCCCTGAATGACTTAATTAACCTTTTTGTGCAGAGTGTTAATAGCAGCTCAGGGACCCTCTTGTCTTCCTCCTCTCATCTTCCATATTTCTTCCCGTTTCTATCCTCTTCCTCTCTTTTTGCTCTCCTCCTGTCCTGTTCTTTTCTTCACCTCCCCTTTCTTCATCTCCCTTTCCTCCCTCCCCCATTCCCCTCCGTGGTCCTCCTCTGTGCAGCTTTGATTGCTCATAATCACTCTCGGTCTGTTTGGGTGAATAATTGCTCTATTAGAGATGGATGGAGGCCGTATGGTCACCAGGCAGCCTCAGTCACGGTTTCCACTATTTGCTTCCCTCCTTCCTTCCACTCATGCACGTGTGTCTCGTTTGTGTGGGTTTAAAAAGGGAGTGTGTGGCGCTGCCAGGTTTCAGGGTCTGACTGGTGCTGTGGACCCATGGACCCGTAGAAGAGGTGAATTTATGGTGCTGTAAAGATTTAAAGTCATCTGTTGTTCGTGTTCTGACGAGAGGAAGACAACCAGAGCAAAGACAGTTGTACACCAATAAACAGTATCACAGTCAATTCTTAGTTATACTTAAAGTAATAATCTTGAAGATTTCCGTTTAAATAAATGTATATGAAGTCTTTATCAATCACTGAATGAGGTAACACAATGGTGGAGATGATCATTGATCCTGCTTTTGATTTCAATGGTTGAGATCTGAAGGTGAATTCAATTGATTTCCGATTTAGAATTTAAATAGTGACACTCCTACTAGGGGTGTAAGATAAAGATAACACGATAGCGCATTAATGCAAATTTGTTTTAACACCACTGGCTCAGTTTTAAAGCTGGAGTGAAGATACTGGCATCGCATGAAAGCATACAAATCCTAAGGAATCCAACCATGTCATACTAGCTCGTCGAGAAGGAGGTTAAAGAACGCTCCAAACTTACGCTAAATTTTGGCGATGAAAAACTGTCATGTCCATTTTCAAAGGGGTCTCTTGACCTCTGACCTCCAGATGTGTGAATGTAAATGGGTTCTATGGGTACCCACGAGTCTCCCCTTTACAGACATGCCCACTTTATGATAGTCACATGCTGTTTTATAAGCAGTATAAATGTGTTTTTTTAGCCTATTCTAAAATGGTTTATTTCTGGCGTGTTCTTTATACTATGAATGTTTTCCTAAAATTCAATTTTAATAAATGGCAATATATATCGCCTTGCTTACAGTATCGCAATATATTGAATCATTACTCATGATACGTATCGTATCGCCAGATTCCTGCCAACACACAGCCCTAATGTACACATGATAGTGTAAGTATGTTCTAGGCTGTATTTATGGCGATATGAGGCATCGTAATGGATGAGATGTGGCGCTGTGCAGAAACATAGCTGACAAAATATTAATTAGAATTAAACATCATGATGGCAAAAGGTATTAAAACATCATTGTGAATTATATTCTATATTATTATAGTTCAATGTGTGACAGTTGAAGCTGCAGTCAGCGTTACTGCTCACATATTCTGCTTCCACATCACAGATAATAAGTAGAAGAACTCTGCTAAAATGCCAGCTTGCATGCAGCTCTGGCTTACAGGAGGGTGTGTGTGTGTGTGTGTGCGTGCGTGTGCATGTGAGTGTGTGTGTGCATGTGTGTGTGTGTGTGTGTGCGTGTGTGTGCATGTGTGTTGGGCGGTGGGGGTCTGAGCAGCTCGGCCGCCTAAACACTTCCCCTCGCATCACATCAGCACGCTAAGCTCTTACATAACCAGCACCCTGGGGAGCTCTGCATCCATGACCCCGACCAGAGAGAGGAGAGGAGAGGAGAGGAGAGGAGAG
>CAKAOI010035976.1:47434-73011 GCA_916701655.1 Sebastiscus albofasciatus | reverse complement strand
ATAGATAGATAGATAGATGGATAGATAGATAGATAGATAGATGGATAGATGGATAGATAGATAGATAGATAGATAGATGTACTTTATAGATAGATAGATAGATGATAGATAGATAGATAGATAGATGGATAGATAGATAGATAGATGTACTTTATAGATAGATAGATAGATGGATAGATAGATAGATAGATAGATAGATGGATAGATGGATAGATAGATAGATAGATAGATGGATAGATAGATAGATAGATAGATGGATAGATAGATGTACTTTATTGATATAGATAGATAGATAGATAGATGGATAGATGGATAGATAGATAGATAGATGGATAGATGGATAGATAGATAGATAGATGGAGATGTACTTTATTGATATAGATAGATAGATATATTTATAGATAGATAGATAGATAGATAGATAGATAGATATGCGCGTGTGGCGGGAGTCTCTCCTCTGCCTGCTTGCCTTCAATCACACACCGCGCGCGCTCTCGCTGTCTCACTCCACCTCTACACGTGCATGCGTGCACACTGCACACTGCAGAATAGTTAGTTTAGCTCTGAGAATATCTAGTGAATGTACAGTGGACATTTTGTGCAGAAATAAATGCGGCAGCTCCTCCAGACCAACAGAGGTTTTCTGTGTCTTGTGAAGTGACGGGGCTCTGCAGAGAGAAACGTTATCGTCTCCGACGTGTGTCTCATCACTGTTTTGAGCGATGCTCGTTCATGTCTATTTAGAGCGAGCACAAGCGCAATCCCGACGTTGACTTTCGTTGACTTAATAGCCACAGGTATCGCTGTTAACAAGCATTTCTGATTCTTACAAACAGTCCCTTTAACAGACCCAAATTTTTTTTTTCATCTTTTCCTTTCCTTACATTTTATTTGTTGTATCATTTTTTATATGTACTGTGAAATATTTTTGCAGAATTGTAATGAAAAATCTGAACATGTTTATGAATCCACTGTATTGAACTTTTGAAATAAAGTATTATAAAAAAAAACAAAAACCCACACTCTTATTTTGAAGCCCTAGATGCTCCATGTTCCGGTCCCGCCCGGCCCTACTTGCTCTCAGCTTGACTCCCTCAGTGTAGCGAGAGGAGATAGGAGGGATCCTGGAGCAGCAGAGCTCATTTGTCTCCTCACGTTCCTCACCGGAGAGAAAGTCCTTCTGGTTCCAATGAACCAACTCAGCCTTAACTCGGGGTGTATTTCATAACCCGGGATAAAACCATCCTCAAACAACCAACCACATGCTTTTCTGACACGACTCCAAGATACTACACACTCACCGTCGGGTGGCGGAGGGAACATTTACTACGTGGCTGGTTTTTGTGACACATTGTGAACACGCAGAGAGGAGAGAGACGCGGAGGGAGAAGATGTTGCTGAAGGAGTACAGGATATGCATGCCTCTCACAGTGGAGGAGGTGAGTTTAATACTCTCTTTTCTCTTTTATTCAGAGAAACTCTTGCAGGTTTGCAGTCCCAGACATGTGTGCAGGAGGATTCATGCAGTGTGAGAAGTGCATTTAATACAATTCAGATGAACTTGATGCACCTCATTGGAGCTTTCCCCCTCATGTTTCTGTTCAAAGTCTCTTTGAAGCTTTTTAAACCAAGCATAAGTTTGATCACATGCTCTGCTTTAGGGAAAAACACTTCAACAATCCTATTTAAAGACAATTTCAGAAGAATACTAAACAAACAATACACCTTTCTGTGCTCTGTGAAACACTTTTATCAAATAAATAAATAATAAATATAGATAGATTCAAAATTCAAGCCCTTTATTGTCATTGTGTAGTACAACGAAGTTAGATTGTGACAATCCCATAGGTGCTAAAAAAGTAATACAATAAAAAAAGAGTGCAATATAAATATAAAAAAGATAATAAAATAAAAAAGAGATAGTGAAATATAAAAAAGATATAAAAAAATACAATAAAAAAGAGTGCAATATAAATATAAGAGATAATACAATATATAATGTAAAAATACAATATGTATATTTATGAGATGACAGTTTTGCCAGATTATTGCACAAAGTGTCTGTCAGATAATTATATAATTATAAAATCTAATATAATAGGACAGTTTTCAGTTGGACTCATAATATAAACTCACTGATCAGCACCCTAGAAGTCACAATATAAAAGGCCCATATGCTTGTTCCTCTCTGACACACCATTACATGTGAATTGCATTGCATCCAGTCCATGCTGCCTGATTGGTTGCACATGATGGCACTAACACAACGCAGAGCAGCAGTCTCTACACACTTAGTGGTGTTTATAGGCTATGACTTGTGCTTGATGTCAGACAGAAAGGTCCATTGTGTGTGTGTGTGTGTTCAGCCTATTATGTCTACTTGGTCTCACGATTCAAGTCTAAAATTAGAAGGTGAAGATGATTGCTCTCTTGTCCTGGCATGCATGCATGTTATACAGCACAAGCAGCAGCACCGTCTCCAATTATCACCCATGTCATTGTTTTCTTACTCTTATCTCTATGGTTGTCTTGTGTTATTGGGTTTTTCTTGTTGTAGTAGTTGAGGGTTGGTAGTCAGGTGGGATAATAATGCAGTCTGGCTGCAGAAAACCCAGGTGAGGTTTGCTCTTCTCTGGAGAAAACATCATGAAGCTTACACAAGCAGTGCCTCGGCCAAATATTTAGAAGTTATTTTTAGAAAGGAAAGAGAAAGAGAGATGAAGGCAGATAAAAGACGCTTGCTTTCAAATTTTTTACACACATCTTTTCACACTTCCTTCCCCTTCAATCTCTTGCTCTATACGATGGTCTACAACAACATGTAACTTGCAGCTAACTGCGTCAGATTTCAGAGATGCACCGATACTGGATCGAATATCGGGCCGATACTGACTCAAATAGGTGGATTGGATATTGGTGACAATAGGGCCGATCTATTAAATTCAATTCTATGTTTTTTACCAAGTTGTTGGACGATTGACTTTTTTAAAAACAATAAATAACAATTCAGTAAGTTTATATCTATGTATTTATTTGTTACATTTAGTTTTACAAAGTTAGGAAATCACTGTTTAAGCTGAGCAGCCAATCTGAGTGATTTCTCTCACCGGCCGATTCAACATGCTGAATCGACCAAAAGGCCTGTGACACGGGCAGACTAGAGCCGACGGTGCAGGAAAAAACATGAAAACTAGGGCGACGAATGCTCACCTATGACCCCAAACTGTCTGATGGACGACCGTCAGCTTGGTGTGTCAGGGCCTTTAGTTTAGGATGCTAACATATGCTAAGTAACACTAAACACAACGCACCGGTTAGGCTGATGGGAATGTCATTAGTTTTGGTAATTTTTCGTCACGAAAGCAAAGTACTGGACAAATTAATTTTGTCCTGATGGTGGCGCTAGGGGAAAGATTAAGAGATAGAATAGAAAAGGAAATACTTTATCTACTTTTTGCTTGCAAAAGGCAGAAATGTGTCTTTGGTTTACATGTGCAGAAGCTGCTATTAAGTCAAGTCTGCCGTTGTTTACACATAAAAGAATGAACCCAGTCACTTCCACACAGTGAGGCATACAGTTGCTTCTTAATTAAACACCGGTGTCGGATCGGTACTCGATATCGGCTGGTACCCAAAGCCCAGGTATCGCTATCGGGACTGAAAAAGTTGGATCGGTGCGTCCCAACTGGCTGCAGAGCACCAGCGTCTCCACTGACATCTTGTCAATTCAGCTGCTGATGAAAACCCAAGTGAGGTTTGCTCTTCTCTGGAGAAATATCATGAAGCTTAAACAAGCAGTGCCTCGGGCAAATCATTGTTTTTTATTCAAACAAAGTTATTTTTAGGAAGGAAAGAGAGAGACGAAGGCAGATCAAAGACGGCTGGCTTTCAAACCTTTTACACATATAGGAGATCACTCAATGAGATGCATCCTGTGTTCTAGGCTGACGGAGTGGCTGCACATTTACATGAAACTCTTGCCAAGTTTAAAGAAGAACAATACGTTTTTTTCCTCTCTGGCCGCTAGGCCGCCAGCGCTACACGCAGAGAGAAAGGCGTTCCACCACACTGACTCATGCAGAAACCTGTGGTCAAAAAGGGACACGTAATCTACTAATACGAGGGTGTCATAGGGAGACTGTCTATGCATGCAGACCTTCTTGCTCTTCTTAAATACCTTTGCAGTGTGTGTGTGTGTGTGTGTGACATGTGTGTGTTATATGGGTGTTTGCATGCATTTTCCGTTCCGTAAATCAACTGTGAGCCCTCACCGTGCATGTATTTCAAGCCCAGAGGAGTAGTTGGAGCTTTCTCGTCACGTGTGTTGAACTTGTGAACAGATGGTTGTCATGGGGAGCAGGAACGGTGTAATTAAAGGCTCAATCTGTGAATGCATGCATTGAATTCCGCTATTATTCAGAAAGTGACTTTCTTTCTTTCTTTCTTTCTTTCTTTCTTTCACCACCTGCTGTATGTATGAAACTTCCTGTCACTATAAATTGCCAGAGAGACATTCACTTCCTTCACAATGCAGGCCAAACATCTGGTTATTGTCAAGCTGAAAGGCCATGATGAAAGTTCATAAGGATACGTATGATCAAGCAAAACAAGATATTCCTTTTGAATTCCTTTGAAATACAATATAATTAGAAGTGAGTTGCATATTGTACATCTGTGGGAAAAGCTTTTTTACACTGTACTCATTAGTGCTGGGACGATACACTTATACTAGTCACACATGTATACTTCCGCTAACTTCTCCAAGTCCGTCTCTAGCTCTCCCGTCAGTTCTGTTCTCTTTATACATCCATGGTCAGCTCCATCGGGGCGTTTGAATGCATTTAACATAAATATCAGTAAATGGGTGCTCTACAGTTGTAGCGTCGGCTGATTTGACCACGGAGATGAGAGTGACGGCCGGCTTGACCGCGCGTTACCGCAATACGATAACGTTCCCTGTCCATGACAGAGTTAGCATGCAGCTTTAGCCGTGATGTCTAGCTCTGCTTTTCCTGGCAATGTGTAAAACCCAAAGTGTTTCCATCCTTTACTGTATGTGTAGTGTTTACCACTTTGGATTTAAAATGTGAGGGTGCAGCTCATATCCCACCCTCAGTACTCATATTTTAACATTAAAAAGGGGATGGATGCATTAGTGTCACATATTTTAGCAAACGAGAAGCAGAATGGTCGTCGTTGCCGCTCAGATAGACGCTGCACTTTGCTTCCGTTTCTCTTTTTTGCACAGATAAAGCCCTCTTTGGATCAATCCCAGGAAGCAGGGCGTCATTGTTTGTTGACAGTCCTGACTTAGAAAGAAGACTCCTTAATGGTGCAGAAGGAAGAAACGTGGAGGAGCTGGTGTTTTTTTTTCTTATCGTGGTTACACACATTGAGCTGAGCATCATCCCTCGCCTCCTTAAAGTTGAGTTTCCTGTCCGTCCAAAGGGAGAGGGCGAACGGAATGAAATGTGGAAAGGATGGATGGCGAGTAAGGATAAAGTACTTCGGGTTTATGGGACGGGGATGGGGACAGAAGGATGGCAGAGAGGACGGAAAGAGAAGGGAAGAGGGGAAGAGGAGAGGAGTAATGCGGAAAGTTCTGGGAGATTTTATTTCTCTTTGATATTCCCCAGGGTCATGCACTAATAGTGGGTGTGCTTAGATTTGGAGTCACAGGGACATGCGAGGTCACGTCTCTCTGTGTATCGTCTCTGGGAAGAGATTACTGTCTGCTGCTCGGCTGTGTTGCGTCATCGCAGCCTTACTACTGCAGTTGTTGGACCGGCTAGTCATGCAGTGTTTATACAAGTTTAACAAACACAATACTGAAGAAATCATTTAGCAATACCAGAGTGAGCAGTTCCGTGAGCCTCGATTTCTCGGTCCTCTTAGTCATCTCTTGCTGGTCTGGGTGTGTGCCTGCTTGGCATGTTTCTGCTGCCTTTTCCCTCCGTTTTCTTCATTCTTCATTTTTACTTCCAGCTAAAAAAATTAGAAGTAATGCCCACTAATAAAATCCACCTACCAACACTTCCAACACTCTAATTAACACGTTCTATCTCATTGTTTACTCCATACAAAGTGTAAAAACAACAAGTTGTGGTTCTGCGGGGCGTTGTTGTCATGTGGAGTCTTGATGTTACAGTGAGGATTAGAGATGCTAATTTAGATATTTCTTTTCTCATTAACCGATTATTAACTGTTAACCGACAAAAGTAGTGCGTCGCATGCAGCGTTGCTATTTTTAGTGCCTAACAAGTCGTCCAGCTGCAACGAAACGCAGATGCACAAACAGGTTAAATCCATCATTTGTCACCAGATGCAGTGTAATGTGCAAAACAGATAACGGAGTCCCCGGTTCACCAGACCGGGACAGTTACTGTAGCAGCCACGATGCTGAGTGTATTAAAATAGATAACAGAGAGGGAATTATGACCTGTTTAAGTTTTCTTTACAAAAACTAGTATGCAGACGGTAATAAAGGAGTGCATGTTAAAGTAGATTGGCTTTATTTATTTTTACCGTGGTATCAAATTGGTACCGAGATTCGGGGAATTTCGCTTGTATTGGTATCATATGGATATTATCAGGTTAGCCTGTTTCCCTCTGTTGCCAGTCTTTATGCTATGATAAGCTAACTGGCTGCTGGCTGTGTAGCTTCATATTTAATGGACACATAATATGTGAGCGGTATCGACCTTGTCACCTAACTCTGCAAGAAAGTGTGTACAAATGTTCACATTGTCCCCCCCTGGAACATCTGGAATATGAAAAAAAAGATATCCTTCGGTCTAGAGGTTTTGAAATTGCAAAAACATTTGGAAACATCCAACATGTAATCATTTGCTGCTATTAAGTTTAATGTCTATTGTGTAACAAGAAGGACCAGGATGACTCAGCAGAACCAAATCAAGAGATTGAGGTCTGGATAAAGTCTGTAACTCTGGAGGAGTTCAGTCACAGTGTAGCTCCTGTGTTTGAGTATCGGTTTAAAGTTCCATCTCAGACAAGATTTAGTTGTAACTCTAACCAGAACCACTTAGCCAAGAAATAATCATTTTCCCCTTTCAGTCCCCTGAGGGATCACTCTGCTCTGTTCTCCTCCTGCGAGCGGGGCCATTCATCAGCCACCGTAGCCATTTTTTCCCCCCTGGTAGGGTTATAGAGGTGATGCATCACAGGGGACACAGATAGATGTGTTCCTTCTCCTGCTCTCACTGTGTCTGTCGACCATTTATGTCTTGCTCTGCTGCAGTAGCTCTCACTTGCACCTCCGTGTCTTTGGCTGACGTGCCCTTTTTCAAGCTCGCGACAAAAATGCTGACATCGCCCAACCTTTGGCTGACCCGAGTCGCTGTGCGGCCTCCTGCAGCACGCCTGCTTTTAAAAGTCACCCTTAACGTGGTTGATGAATCTGAGGTTTTCAACACAGCTTCGACTTCGCACTCTAATAGCTTTGTCTGTGTGCGGTGCTCTTGAGCACCGCACACAGAGCACCGCGGCTTATAATTGTTATCCAGTTGAATAATGATTTGACGGGGAAAAACACAGGGCTGCTCCCTCTTAGTTTATTAGTCGACTAAGATTTCTTTAGTCCATTATAGGGATATTAATAACTATTTAACCGTTAACCGACATTAAGAATTTTAACAGATTTAATGCTATCGGTTAAACGATTAAAAGAAATACATAAAATTAATTAAAAAGCTGAACAAAACTCAGAGGAGCGTCTTGTCACTTAAAGGAGAAAAGCTGGTCCACCTTAACAGCCCACCTTAAGAGACACTGAGCCGGAGTTGCAGGATACAGGAGCTTGGCTTGGGTCTTGAGGAGTTGTAGCATTTATTCCCAGGCAAACTTTACACACACTTTTACTGCTACGTTCACAGCTATGACGCCACCAACAACCTCACACTCACAGCCGCCAATTAATAGTTTACATATAAAGATTGATACTTGACGTCTGTGTATCGATACAATATTACCTTGCAAAATATCGCGATACTATGCTGTATCGATTTTTTTTATTCCCCCACCCCTATCAGTTAGTCAACAAAATCATATGAGTGTTAGTCGACTAAGAATTTCTTTGGTCGAGGACAGCCCTAGAAAAACAAAAACTGAAGCAGGTTTTCTTTGCAGAACGCCTGACTCTTTTTTTTCTTTCCATTAATCAAGAGCATAATGACTCAGAGCATAATGACATTCAGCGAAGGCCGGTGAAAAGACACCCATTGAAAGCTTAATTAACTGAACATCCATGTGTTTTGAATCTATTTGATGTAATCAATGGACGGTTTTTCCCGTTGGCCGAATGGCCGTTTGATGGGGTGTTAACTCTGGCAATAACTGAAGGATTATGGCACCATGCGATTGTGAAAGACCGTAATCAGACCCATGCAGGAGGAACATGGTGTAACCATTTTTTGACCACCATACTTTCTATTCTTTCTATGTCACCCTTGAGATCCTGAGATGACTTTTGCAAAGGGAAGTAGCTTGTTTTTGGTGCTGTTGGCAGGCTGACAGCATAGATGGTTTGACTCTGAGATGAATGACTGTGTAAATGGGAGGATGTGGGCCGGGCTGCATGAATGAATGGCCGGATGGATGGCTGGAGGACACCTGGGTTGCTGGCTCACCCCGGCATTTTTTAAAGTCGTAAGCATCTCTGCAAGCAACGGACACGCCAGAATTCATCAAAGAGAATGAACATCTTGTAATGCAGTGCGCCCCACATTTGTCAAAAACCACATAAGAGTTCCCACACATCGCTGAAGCCTCATTTGGGATGCACACCTGCATCTGCACAGGTGAAAACACACGCACGACACAGAAAACCATTTGTCTAAAAGCAGCTGGCACGCTGCAGTGCAGTCAGCACCTGATGTAGTGGTATTGTATTGTAGTGGACCCATGAAGTACTGTAATAGGATTAGAACTGCTGTGTCATATTGTGCTTTTCTCACAGGGATTATCTGCCATAGATGTGCACAGAAGTGTTCGTGTTGCACAGACATCATCTCAGCCCTCAAGCATGACATTGAACAATTTGAACCATTTCACGCAACACTACCTTCCATAGCTTGATGCACTAATAATTGGATTAAAGGCGTTTGTTATCTTGTGTCAAATTTCCACAAAAGGCAGTATAAGGTTTCATCAGTGTTAAGCAGTAGCGTCTCTTACCCTGTGGTTGCTTCATTGGTGTTAGAGAAAAAACAACAACAACTTTCCCGCGATTGCCGGTTTGTTAAGGGCTCTTTAACAAGATTGGTTGCCTTTGTTCAATCCCAGAGCATGTTTCCATGACGCCAGCAGTTAATTTCATGTATCCACGGGGCCGGGAGAGCTGAAAAGCAGTGAGAACAAACGTGCTGTTACTCAGCGAGCACAGCGAGGCTTCTTTCCAGACAAATCAAACTGTTTCTTTTATGCAAGGTAATTAAAGAAGACAGTGTCCCTGGAGGACTGGGGGTGTTCCTGTGTTTAGAATACGTGATGTAATGAAATGTAATATGAAGTTGTGTAAAGTGACACTTTACTGACCCTGTGGAAACATTCTCACTCTCTTGTCCCCGTTCACAGAGGGAGGCCGGGGGTTATGGTCAATTTGGTGGATGTTTGCCAACAAGGGGGGTCCATTCTTGCGCTGAGGTTGAATAGTTTAAAAAAAAAAAAAAAAGATGTCATATGTCTTTTCCTAACCACTTTTCCTTGACCTCGATGGAAAACGTCATGAGGTCAAGGAAAGGTGTGAAGGAGAATTTATAAGGAAAAGTCAAGCACGGTGCAAAGAGACTGCAATCACATTATGCAACCGCAGATGTTTTTTTCTTTTTTAATCTTTATTTATAACACATAGAAAATGAGTAGAATGACAAACTCAATGCTGGACAATTAAATTAAGGACTCCCGTCCAAAACAGATTCACACCCATTAACCCTGTAGTAGGCAGACTGTTTTTGGCGTCATTGGGCAAAAATTCCATAGTAAACTTTCAGCATATTGTAATTCAAGTGTTCTGAGAGAAAACTAGACTTCTGCACCTCCTCATGGCTCTGTTTTCAGGCTTTAAAACACCTAAAGAATCTACAGGTCAGAGAGAGCATTCCTATTGGCTGTTCACTCAATGGAGGCAGCTGTCAATCAGTTGCAAACTCTGATCAAATGTTTTCAGAAACATCTTGTAGTGTACCATTTAGCTGTAAAATGACAAAGTGGGCTCCGGCTGGTGGACTGTGCTTTGTATTTCCTCAACTGATCTCAACATGGCTGCCGGATCACCAACTTTCTCATTTTACAGCTAAACAGTACACTACAAGATGTTTCTGAAAACATTCGAGGCGAGAAATAGGCATTACAGTAACAGAATATTGATTCATATTTGATCAGCGCTGCCTAGTTTGACCGTTTGATTGGAGTTTGCGAGTGATTGACAGCTGAATGGTCAAATGGTCGCTTTAAATGCTGGGGCTGCAAGGAGTTGTGGGACGTTATTATCTCCTTTCCTTTCATAAAGGATGGTACAGTGTATCCTATGCTAAGGAGATAAGAAAGGAAGCATTGAAGCACCTTTCCTTAACAATTAGAGAGTTCGAACAGCTCTTATCATGGCTGCAACTTCGAATCTTTCGGGTCGTTTCACTCAGTTAGAAACCTTCCTAAGCAAAAAAGACTATTCGACCACAGCAAAGGATATTGGGTTGAACAGACTATGAGCTGGTTGTGTCTAGAAGGTAACCCACAAGTTGCTAAACTCTTGTTTGGTGTTTAAGGTTAGGCATTGACCTTTAATGGTTAAGGTTAGGACAGGTCATTGGGGTGTCTTGCTAGAGCTTGCGTACATTTTTGCAACTTGTGGGTTACCCTCTAGACACGACCCTCTTAGCTCCCTGCTTATTACACCATCTTGCTGCCCTCCATACGACACCAACAGCGCCTAAATATGACATAAAATCTCCAAGCTATCCAAGCTATAATTTTTCACAAACACTGCTACCCAATCATTCAGAATATTGTTTTTATTGTCTTTTTATGTTTAGACTCCCACCTCCCACCCACTCCAGCGTTTGTTTAGGAAATGGGGCCCGTTAGGCGCTGTTTGTTTCTTTCTTTGGTGTCATGGTAAGGTGCAAGGCCTTTTTTTTTTTTGCCATCTGGTCTACATGACAGTGCTGTGATTCAATCAACATCCCATTTACTGCCATTTACTCTTCTAGAGGAAACCATCATGAGTTGTGATGGACCATTATCCACGGATGAGGCCCATTCTCATTTCCTAGATGGCTGTGTGTGTGTGCTTATGCGTCGGTGTGCTTGTGGGTGTGTGCGTGTGTGTATCGTATCACCAGAAAGGCTGTTTCATAAAACGAGAGCTACACGAGATCGTCACGCTTTTCTGACAGTCGCACTCCGGAGAGAGGGGCTGTTTCATTTATCTGTTTGTCTCTCTCTTGTTACACACTTTGAGTAGAAGCGTGCTTGTTTTTTCTATTCTTTAACAGTAACATGCATAAACACGTCACAGGGGCACAACGTCATTTTCTCTATCCTATAAGCTGTTTGGCGACCTGCATCTCGATAGCAGCCTCCACCACTCCAGTCCTGAGATGCTCAGATGATGTTTCATTGTCTGTTGTGTAGGGCTGGGACGATACACCTATCTTCTGACTGGATACTATCACGATACTTGGGTGCCGATTCGATATGTATTGCGATTCGATATGTATTGCGATTCGATATTATGATTTATTGCAATTTCTGTTAACTTTTTTAACACTAGATCATGGGGCAAAAGTTGAATTATACACTTCTAGGGACTTTTCCTTTGGAAAATATCTAAATTAATACAGTAAAATGTTTGATTTTCAGCATTAGATGTCCTGAAGTCAAATATATCACTCATTGTTAGGCATTATTTATAATTTTTTTCCTGCAGAAAAATCCAAAAGACATTTCCCTCACAAATTAGTGATATTTTCTTTTTAATTTATAAGGGACATGTAATGTTTTATACCTCTGGTGAATATAATCCAATCAATCTTATTTCCATAAACGTATTTAGTATATACAGTTCGCTTTGCTAACACCTTATTTTGAAAACCGGACATAGTCACACGTGTATACTTCCTCTAACTTTGACGCTAGCTCTGAGCTCTTTATGCATCCATGGTCAGCTCGATCGCAGCTGTTTGAATGCATTTAACATAAATGTCAGTATATGGGTGCACTACAGTTGTAGCGTCGGCTTGCTTGACCACGGAGATGCGAGTGACGGCCGGCTTGACCGCACGTTACCGCAATACGATAACGCTTCCTGTCCATGACAGAGTTAGCATGCAGCTTTAGCCGTGATGTCTAGCTCTGCTTTTCCTGTTAATGTGTGAAACCCAAAGTGTTTCTATACTTTACTGGATGTGTAGTGTTTACCACTCTGGATTTAACATGTGAGGGTGCAGGTCGTATCCACGCCGACCCTCCGCTGTTTTGTACTTCCTCGATGCAGCCGGCTGTGGTTTGTTTTGGTTGACGGATACGGAACGGATATGACGTCATGTTACTCAGACTACAACAATAAAAGCGGTAACTTCCTTCTACCTCCGTATAGACTCAAATAAAGCAGATATATTGATTCTGGCATTAAAAAATCTATTTCAAAATCGTAATAAAAAAACCCCTCAAAATACATAGGTGATTTTTTTGTCCCCCTACTGTTGTGTGTGTTTTCTCCTCATTAAAACACTGATTTGCTATAACTGTTTGTCTTATAATATTTAGCCTATTGCTTTAAAAATAATAACCTGACGAGCACATTACCCGGGTTTATCCACTGCGGATAATGGCGACGTTTTGCAAAGTTAATTATTACAGTATGAAACTGCCTCGTGTCACCATGGAGAGAAAGAGGATTTCTTCCAGCATCTCTCCGCTGCACCAGCAAATCACAGGAGGGATGAGAGCCGTTTTCTACCAGCAGCCGCAGTCTGAAGGTGGCTGCTAAATCTGTAAACGTGTGGCTGAAAATAGAGACAAAGCAGATCCTTTAGACCAAAGCCACCTCTTTTCTCGCTTTGTTCAATGTGGACATCTTCACTGAAACTGCTACTGTGTGACACTATATCTTAGTAATGGCTGAGATTAGAGTAAAACTTTCCTTATTTGTTGCACCTCAGCATTCAAAGGATTTGGTCTTTAGTATAATTGTGAATAGACCTTTTCTGTATAAAATGAACGTCACCCAAATGTGTACAAATATGGTAAAAGGCTGAGAGGCTCTCTGGACAGATGAGATGAGGGTGTGTTGATGGAATTACGTGAGAGATGAAGCTTCACAGCCTCTTTTACAGCACTTGACATTACAGACATTCATTCGCTGCACTCAGCAGCGCACCTACAAGTGGACTCATTTCTTTGTTGTTTATCAGAGGAGATTTCACAGGCTTTGGTGGTTGAGCAACAATGACAGGAAAGAAGATGCCAGGAATTACATGCAATAGTTTATTCTTTTTTTTTTTTTCTGAAGTAGTGACGCGTGGAATGATAAGTCAGTGCCAATAGCAACAAGGTTGTACTTTTGCTCCCAGGGAAGTCATACAGCGTCAGAAATGATGACGGTAAATTGCTGATGACGTAGAGATGATGCTCATGTTTCGTATTAATCATACAGTGTTGATACTTGGGGAGGAAAAACAGACGTAGTCATGTGGGATATTATAATGTGTGAGGGTTCACTGTCTGTGACACTGTAGATTCACACATTGGAGCTGACTAGTGTGAACATCTACAACAGCAGATGAGTTTGTCGAGAGTCAAGAATGTGGATAGTTGGTGTTGTAAAGGTGCATCCCCGCATAAAACACTTAAACAATGCTCAAAACACCGTTGTCAACGTCTGACATGGTGGTCCCGTTTTCTTGGGTCTTTCAGTTCAGTTTTGTTTAGGTTAGGGTTAGCAGTTATCTTACCTTGAAATCGGTGGGACTCGGCCCTCCGTAAGAGCTCCTACGTTTGACTGGCTCAAACACACTCTTCAGTTCCATCCCATTATTATTTGTCCAAATTTCCGCAACCCCTGAATTATTGAACAGATTTCTGCCAAAAGCGGGGGGGGGTTAACACGACGAACTGAGTAAACACATCACTTTGCTGTCAGAGTAAAGTGTCGGAGATTACGACACAACAAACACAGCAGTAAATGAATTTGGATTCTGGCTGTGATGCAGAGAAATGGTTTAGAAAGGGGGATTATGAGCACTATTATGTTTTGTCGGGTGCTTTGTTTCCCCCTGTATGTTGTCCCTGAATGTATTTTTAGCGCTGCTAAAAATACATTTTGTTGGTCCAATCTTTTTCACCTTTTGTCTATTTTTTCCTCAAGCCATGGGCTGCCTTTCAAACCGGGAAGGTTAACCACGACTCTTGGCCACCACTTGATTTGTTGAAGGTTGTCTGAATATAAAACACACTCCACCGACTCAAATATAGGGCTTTGGAATTTTACTGCGACCTTGTGAATAAAAAGCCTGAATTTACACAAGAGCCAGACTTTCTATTGCTTCAATGTCCAGAATTGAGCAACCACTGGCACTTGACAGCAAATACATTTTTAAAGGGACTGTTTATAACTTCTTACACGTATAAATCATTGTGGGTCGGGTTAGGGGGCTGCGGAGTGACTAACGTTATCGTCTCCGACCGGGACTGCGGTGCCTTCTGACCGCAGTCGAGAGGCTCAAGCAGGAAAACACAGCATCAGCATCGATTCATGGAGAGACCTTCGTCTGGTCAGCTAACATTACTGCCAAGCAGCTGAAATATATAGAGTGATTTTGTGGTTTTAGCTGACGTGTGTCGCCTCACTATTTTGACCGATGCTTGTTCATGTCTATGAAGAGCGAGCACAAGCGCGAGCAACAGGACGCTGACTTTCGTTGAATTAACGGCCACAGGTGTCGCTGTTAACAAGACATTTCTGATTCTTACATAGAGTCCCTTTAATGCAACACAGCATGAGAATAATACACCACGAAGTGTCCATTTTCCTTGTTCATCCAACCCCTCCTATTGGAGTGTAATCCTCCGGTCAGCCCAGAGTGTGACCCTCTTATGAAGAGGCTTAGGAGAAACATTATCACATAAACACATTGTGATGCTCAAAGCGTGATTTGGGCCTGTACAGTAATATCTCCATTACTTTAGCAAATGCTGCATTGATAATGCTATCACTTGAGCGTGAAAATGGCTTTAAAGTGGCCTCGTGTTTATTTGGCTACACTATCAGCGGCCAGCCATGTAGTGTGTGCTCTGACACCGATTAGGGCTTTGGCTGCATTGTTAACTGTTCGCCTTCATTTCTGACCAGCTTTCACCACTGGAGGCTATGAGGCGTGAGTTGTCATCTGATCAAATCTAATTTAATGTTCCGGTGGTCCTTTTTCACTCTCTTGGAGTTTCACATGCATAGTATGTGTGTAATTGTATACGTGTTCCCAGGCACAGAGCTGATGTTGTTTTTACAACTTGTACTTGTGCAGTAGCTGCTAGTCCCTGTTTTAACTCCACAGAGACTCAGAGATGGTACAAGAGGAGGCAGAGCAGGACAATTGGCAGCTTTTTCTCCATTCTTATAGTGCTTTTCTTTTATTCTTTTTACTAGGTCTGAGACGATACACCTATCTCCCGATTCAATACTATCACGATACTTGGGTGCCGATTTAATATGTTTTAAAATGTATTGCGATTTTGGTTAACCTTTTTAACACTAGACCATGGGAAAAAGTTGAATCATACACTTACTTTGGAAAATATCTAAATTAACTCAGTAAAAATGTTTGATTTTCAGCATGTATGTAGTCAGAGATGTCCTGGAGTCAAATATATCAGTCAAATAATAGAATAAAGACATTTTCCTCATGTTACTCAGACTACAACAATAAAAGCGGTAACTTCCTTCTACCTCTGCATAGACTCAAATGAGGCAAATACTGTATATTGATTCTGGCATTAAAAAAATGTATTTCAAAATCGTAAACAAAAATCATGATACAAAGGTGAATTGATTTTTTTTTTTTTTCACCCCTACTTTTTACGATTTAGTCTGTAGAGATGAGTAAGAAAGATTTACCAGAGAAGAGGATGAGGGCAGACGGATGGAGATGGTAAGAGGAGGTTCGGCAGATGCTTCCATGCGAGTTACTTGCTGTAAAATACAAAGAAAGAAAAGAGGAAGACAGAAGTAGGGAGTCGCATGAAATATGAAGAAGAAAGTCATCTATGGTTTGATGCAGCCAGTAGTTTCTGAGCTGCTCTTTAATATTGTGTCAGGGAGAATGATGTCACCTGTCACCCTGTAATCCCAGCAGCTTTAAAAGAGAATAAACGTACATGTGAAGGTCTTACTGTGTTTGTTTTCTAGAGCTCTTTTAGGCTCTTAATGTGAAGCAGGTCAGGCAACATAGAACTTCCATTCTTTTGCTATTCAAAACATGATTTCTACCGTCCAAACAACGCCTCAGGCAACTGTAAAGCAGTGTTTCTGTGAAACTGTGGAACTTTTTAATAAAGCGTTCCATCTTTATTCCTAATTATTTCATTAAACCTGCAGTATATTTTTGGTATCATTGGGCAAAAAAATCCATAATAACCTTTCAGCATATTGTAATTCAAGTGTTCTGAGAGAAAACTAGACTCCTGCACCTCCTCATGGCTCTGTTTTCAGGCTTTAACAAATCTAGCCCGTGACGGGAGACTTTGGCCAATCACAGGTCATTTCAGAGAGAGAGCGTTCCTATTGGCTGTGCTTCAGCTGGTGGGTAGTGCTCGGTATTTCCTCAACTGATATCAACATGGCTGCTGGGTCACAAACTTTCTGATTTTACAGCTAAACAGTACACTACAAGATGTTTCTGAAAACATTTGAGGTGAGAAATAGGCATTACAGTAACAGAATATTGATTCATATTTGATCAGCGCTGCCTAGTTTGACCGTTTGATCAGAGTTTGTGAGTGATTGACAGCTGCTCAGAGACGGCTGATTGGTTGTTTTTCCTCCGGTCTGTGAAATCTTGCAGATGCCATTAGGAGCACCGGAGGACACCGGAGGACACAGAGGCATAGGATTTTTAACAGGTTACCTGTCTCATGCTCTACTGTGAGGATATAGTGACCGTTTTTATATATTTTTTAATCACATTTGCTCCAATTCTACCCACTGCTGCTTTAAGTCCCTTAGGTATGTCAATGCTTTACATGTGGGCACAAAACGCAGTGTGCTATTGAACATGTAATCTATTATGTAATCCACTTTGCACTTGCTGTTGGAAAGTTTCGAAAGCTTTGCTTCCACAGTGCGTTACGGAGGATACTTTTACACTCGGGATAAGAATACACTCGCGCACACTGGTCATCATGCTGTTCTGCTATGCCTTCAGCCCACACACAGGTGCAATGCATCTTTGGAAGAACTATCTGCTCAGCCCACACACACGCACACGCACACACACACACACACACACATGGACACACACATACTCACGTATACACACAAATTAGACAGGCTATAGATAGCTATATGCTGACACACTTCATTATCATCGCTCGTTTCTATGGTAACCAGTGCCATCCATCCCTACCATTACCCCCATAGCGGAGTGGATTATAGTGATTATAGTGTAAGACCAACCCTAGGATAACTGTCAAATAATGAGGGAGATGATGTAGTCTTACCTCCCCTCCAGCCTGGGATGTAGCACCAAGCGCTCCTCGCTGTGTGTTTTCTATGTTGGTAAATAGGCTGTGTTGATGTTCTAGGTAAACAAAACTACTAATCTGTTGCTTTCGGGTGGTCGAATGTTGCTCAGAGCATTTATTTGCAAGAGTTTGATTTCAGGGGACTATTTATAATTAAGCATTAGGTTTAAATATAGAAGAAACGCAGCACATATAACCAAAGGCAGCAAATTAGAATGACCCATGCCGATGAAATGTCACGGAGGATGTTTGTTTCTTTTCTGATGCCAACCCAACAAGATTATGTTTTGTGTTTTTTAACAAGACTGTGAGACTGTACTTCTAGGCACAGCAGTGTTTGGAGCTAAATGCTAATGTCAGCATGCTAACATGCTCACAACAACAATGCTAACATGCTGATGTTAAGTAGGTATATTGTTTCAACCTATCCTCATACAACGGCTCATATGATATTGTACATAAAGTATTTCTACGAAAATCCAGCAATGTGTCAATTTCTGCTCCAGTCTTTTCAAAATAAACTTCCGTCTTCACAGGAAACAACTTGATTAGGTTTATGCAACAAAACTATTTATTTAGGTTTAGGAAAAGATCGTGGTTTGGGTTAAAATAACACCAGAAGTGGCATGACTTAAGTACGGAAGTTACGTGACAAAAACTACTTAGTTAGGTTTAGGCAAAGATCGTGGTTTGGGTTGAAATAACTCTGGAAGTGGTGAAACTTAAGTTACGTGACAAATAAATCATTGTTGACTTCTGGTTTCACACAGGGTACAAACACAGGGGGAGAGACCGGTGTTTTTTTGACCCACCCATCCACCCCGACATCCTCCTTTCGCGGCGTTTGTTGCTCTTTATACTTCTTGGTTCACAATTACATAGATTACATACGAATTGATTCCGTGGGATATATACAAATTACAGTGCATTACTTGTTGTAGCTATAGCTACAAACAGTGTACGAGAACAGCCTGATTGTTTACCATGTTGAACATCTTAGATTAGCATGTTAGAATGCTGACATTTGGTAATTGGCACTGAACACAACGTACAGCTGAGGTTGATGGGAAACATCATAGTTATTGTCAATTTGAAGGGAACATGAATGTCGGTTTCAAATTTCATGGCAACAGTTGTTGAGATATTTCACTCAAAACCACAAATAATAACCTCATGGTGGCGCTCGAGGAAAAAGCCAGGCGTCACCAAAGTCATCAGGATACATCGTCTGGGAACCATGAATGTCCGCATCAAATGTTTTGCCGATCCATCTGGTGGATGTTGAGATATTTGACAGGATAAGTGAAAAGTTTGACCTACTGGTGACGCTAGAGGAAAGGTCTGGGGGTCACCAAAGCCAGTATGTTAATCCTCTCGGCATCTGTGCAAAAATGTCATGCCAATGCATCCAATAGTTGTTGAGATATGGACTAATGCGATGGACAGACTGACTGACTGACTGACATTGCCACCTCTATGCGATTAGCACGAATAAAAATGTTCTTAATGACGACTAATCCATATGTGAGACATTTGGGAAAAACATTTTTAAAATGACCTTCAAATGAAGAACTATAGCCGTCTCCAGCTGTGTCCATTAAAAGTTGCATAAGGTAGTACTGTATGATTCTTTCCCAAGACCCCTACTGAGAAGCAAAGAAAAATCATGTTTTTTTTTCAATCCGTTGATGGCTCTCACCCCGCTGTGTGGCAATTAGCCTCCCAGCAGCGGCAAATGTACTTAAATCAGCAGCACAAAGATGCCAATGGGCCGTGCTGCACACAACTTTCAAGACATTTGAACAAGGTTGTTTTAATTTGAAATACCTCAGCTGACAGACCTCATATTCTGACCTCCTAAGCGCTTAATGTTTACGCTAGATGTAGTTGTTGCTTTCTTTTATTAAACTGCCAAGCATGAAAAGTATCCCCTCACAAAAGCCGCAGCAAATTATCCTCTCAGTCGCTTTTCTGCTGTTGTCACAGGTGTTTTTCAGCTTTCATCTGGATTGACATGCGAGTGATTATGATGACAAGTTTGATATTTAGCGTGGGGGAGTCCTGTGTTTGCTAAAGATAGCAGCCAGAGTGCAGTTTTTGTTCGGCTGGAACTATCTACCACACCGAACAACTCCCACGACGGCCGTTCTAGGGCAATTGCACAAATTCAGAACTGCGCTGGTGTCAGCTGGAAAATGAGCCAGTTTGTCTCCGTTCCCAATAGGTCGAGTTCTTTGTATAGGAACGAGGTTTCCAAGGGACAGCGGTGCTCTACAAGCCTGGGGAGAGAGATGTAAGGTCAATATTTCCCCTGTCACTTCCACACGAGGGAATTGTGATGAAGAAACACCGAGATCATCAACTCGCTGAATGCCGGCTGAAATGAAGCTAATAAACTCCACGTCTTATCTTAATGGCTTCACAGTGTAGGTTGATGTTTAGTGAGTTTCGGCTGCCGGCAGTAGAGCGATAGGACGTGTGCGTGTGCATGTTCGTGTGCGTGTGCGTGTGCGTGCGTGTGTGTGTGTGTGTGTGTTCTCCCCTATTTTAGTGTCCTCTTCAACTGAGTCAGCCCTGACCATGGCTGATTTGTAGTGTGATTTAGAGGATTAGGGAACGAAAATGCCTGCTAAGACGTATTGACTAACGGGTGTGTGTGTGTGTGTGCAGGAAAACAGAGGGGACGAGAAGAATAATGTTTGGTGGAACAAGAAGAGAGACGTTCTTATATCTATTCAATGAGATAACAGGATCGTTAATCACACTGAAGGTTCCAGGCGGTCAGTTTATCTGAGAGGATTAAAAAAAAAAAAATCCAGTCAGACAATAATGACTTTTGTGTTTTGTGTGTTTTGCCGTGTCTCCATGAATCACACTTAATATTTTGAGGCTTTGATCCATTCAAGTGCAAAATAAATTGCGTACTAGTCATGACTATTTTCTCGTTTCTGTCATTCTGAATGTGTTTTGAACTGTTTAAACCTGCAGTAGGCAGAATATTTTTGTCATCATTGGGCAAAATATCCATAATAACCTTTCAGCATGTTGTAATTCAAGTGTTCTGAGAGAAAACTAGACTTCTGCAGCTCCTCATGGCTCTGTTTTCAGGTTTAGAAAATCTAGCCTGTGACGGGAGACTTTGACCAATCGCAGTTCATTTCAGAGAGAGCGAGAGCGTTCCTATTGGCTGTTTATTCAACAGAGGCAGCTGTCAATCACTTGCAAACTCCGATCAAACGGTCAAACTAGGCAGCACTGATCAAATAAGAATCAATATTCTGTTACTGTAATGCCTATTTCTCTCCTTAAATGTTTTCAAAAACATCTTGTAGTGTACTGTTTAGCTGTAATATGAGAAAATTTGCTCCGGCTGGTGGGCGGTGCTTGTTTCATATGGTGAAGAGCCTGTAAAGACGTTATGGCAGCAGACTTGTGACGTGTTGTAAATAGTCCCTTGGCTATATAACAATGATTGCACATGACATAGTTGTAGCCAGCAGCCCCCCCGGGTATTACAGAAATAAAGAAAATCAGGCCCATGGATGAAAGATTTTTCCATAAAGGAAAGTCAATCTCAACTTTTTATTTATAATTTTATTGTCAAAGTCAGGTTTTGAGTGGCCTACTTACCCGTAGCATACTTTTTTGTTTGGTTTTCTGGGTTCATGTGAACATCATGTCTCATGATGCTCATTTTTACTTTGAAAGCTTTGGTCCAGCCTTTGAGTCAGTCTGTCTCACACGAGTCTCATGAGTGCAGCCTTTGTGATCTCTTTCCCACTGCCATTTCAGACCGACTGAGCTCGACATCACACTGGTGAGAGAGTTTAACTCTTGACTTCTGTGCACTCATTGACCCCTTGAAGGCAGAAGCCAGTCTACCAGAGAAATATTGCGGTTACGGAGCATTTGAGTTGCAATTATCAAAGTCATGACTTTGTGATTTGATGCCAAAGTATTAGAAGTTAGCAAAGAAGAACTTATGAAACCCTGTGATGTGTGATAGAGGCAACAAGAATTTTTTGTTGTCGTTACAAAGTGGAGCGTTTTGTTGATGACAGACTGCCAACTACAGAGGGATTATTGTTATATGTGATGGGGTTATTAGTTCCTGCCTGTCTCTCATTAACAGACCGGTAACAGAGATGCCAAGAATAAAGCAGAATTGATTCACAACATACATGTTATGGTGGTTTCAGTTCATGTTGGAGACCAGTTTCATGTGTGGGAATCTGTCTTGTGATTTCATTTTTTCTGTAAAGAATACTGCTGTATTTATCTAAATATTGTGGACCTGACCATATGAACTCATGTTGTCATGCAACCCGATATCATGCCAAAGCGTGTAATAGGCCCACCGGTCCACCAGAGGTTATCGTGTCAGTGTCATGTTTTGCCTCGCAGAGGTGTGAATAGTACACTTATGCATTAAGATGCAGTAGCCTACCAGCAGGGGGGCGACAAAACCACTCACTTAGGTTTAGGCAATAAAACCATTTAGTTAGGTTTAGGAAAAACGTCATGGTTGGACATTAAACCTAAAATACGTACGGAAACAACGTAACGTCACTACGGAAAACACGTCACAAACGGCACTAACATAACACCTGTCTCTTGTGTTTGTTGGACCCATCCACCTCCCCTCCTCCCTGGTCTTTCTCCACTTTTATTCTATGTCATCACATTGCAGTCAGTACAGACTAGATGGTGTGAAAAGGACAAGCCTAAAGCAAGAACGGCGTTCTTATGATGCGCTTTTGCCTTGCGCATTATCGTGTCATTCACGCCTTTTCATGCGACCGCGCTGGTGGGAAAGGTGAGAGGTTAATATGTAGGTATCAGGTTCATTGAAGGGTAGACACTTCCATATTTTGTGGAAATGTTGACATTTCTTTTTTTCTTTTTGGTCTCCTTCATGGGCGCCGGAAGTAGGGAGGCCAAAGGGGACATAGGCCCCTCCCATTTTCATACGGCCCTGTGCCACATTCTTTTTAAGGTCGCGAATCACTGTATTCCCGCAAATGCCCCTATACTGCAACACGGTAAAAAAGACAATCATTCCCGTCCAACCCGTGCACGTCTAGACTGAAGAGTGTAAGATGTGTTTTTACTCTACAGATTGACTCACATTTATCACACTTATCTCATCTCATCATGTATCTCATCTCTATCTCATATCTTATCTCATCTCATCTCATCATATATCTCACATCTATCTCATATCTTATCTCATTTCACTAGTCTCATGTGGTCAGCAGCTTTCTGCACGGCTCCATCTCAGTTGACTCTCACGTAACCGCAACCTGAACTGAAGCCTTTATTTACGCTTCAAATCTATTTTTTTTGGCAGTACGTGCGTAAACACGAGGTTGATGTTAAATAAAAATGCACCAAATAAATGTATAATATATTTACCCACATTGAGCAACAGTGTGGATCTTTATCCAATCATAATCAACCATTGTGTAGCCTAATTCAAATGAAATCAAAGTGTTATGACATCCAGCCCGTTACAGTTTCATAATGAACCAAGAATATTTTTACACTTCTCAACTGGTGGGCTGGCCCTCGCCGGGCACATCGTCCGGTGCACCGCGACTGAGGTCTGCTTGGAAAGGCCCCGACCGTGAGTTTTTCAGCCCCCCTCATCCGGACCTCGCCGCTGCCCGAGGTCGTTGAGTTCTCTCTGTGCCGTGCGCCCTCTCTCCCTGCGGGGAGACCATGCTTATCCTGTGTAACTTTTTGCCATCAGCATTCATAACCATACAACCTTTATGATTAAATTGTTTACTAGATCCCCAAGTTCTTCATAGATCTAGCCTCGTAATTTTGCTCTCAAAGTGCACCAGATTGATGTATTTAACTTTCAAATTTTCTTCCGGGGGAGCGCCACACCACACCACAGTCTCTCAAAACCCTGTGGGAAACACTGCATGACGTCATCCAAACCTGCCCCCCGACCCACCTCAAAACTCATTCCGGCGTCGCTGGTCTCCTTCAGTATAAATCATCAAGCACCAGCTCGGTTGGTGCTGCGTTGCAGTCGACTCGTGTTGTGCTACAGAAGATTTCTAGGTATCAAAGTCCTCCGATTTCAAACAGATGCTATTTGGAGCCACTGACATGCGAAAATTGCATAATGCAGCTTTAAAGTGCTTACTGTGTGGTGCTTTAGTTTCAAAGGTTTTCCATAACAACAGTGTAATGTTTCTTGACAGCCATCTTAAGTGTACCAGCTAGTGGAGAGAATGAAAAAAGGCACTTGAGAAGGTTGATTTGTGTATATACAAGTCCCATTCTGTTCATTTAAAGTCTGCGGTGCAAACAATCTAAGTGTGCATCTCATAAAGACTATCTCCCCTCTCTTTCATCACGGCTCACCGTACCTTTCACTTTCCAGGTTTTACAGCCCTGGAAAGGCAAACAGGGGGCAGATGTGCCGGCTCTTTAAATAGACCTAAAGAGGTCTTAACAAGCAGCCGGCTCAGCTCCAGTTAAAATCCCACTGCCCCTCGGAGCCCCTCAGAAATTCCTGAAATCGCATACAATTACTGAAATCTCTGTTTATTTTATATGACCTTATTTCTGCTACGCTTGTTATTCGTCCACATGCTGCCATTACTAAGGAAACATTTTACGGTGCAGGATCAGACACATATTTAGCTTATATCAACCAACATATACTATACACTCGTGCATGGAGTCTCTGACATAGTATTGATTACCCCCGTGCTTATTTTTTTACTCTCTTGCTTGTTGCCTACCGACCCAAAATGTTTTGTTTGTTTGGTGCTCACACGCTGCTGATCACTTCCCACACATATTTCTTTTCTTGGTGTGTGCATGCGTGCGGAATTTTTGTGTGTGTATGAATCACTTTCATCCCACATCCTTCTCTCCTGAGGACGACCCTTTTTTTCAAAGCCCTGAGCCTCAATCCCAGAATTCACTGGGAGGGAGTGAGGGAGGGAGAAAAGGGGTACTGAATCCTTTTTAATGGTGTGTGTAGTGCCTTTTATAAAAAGTGTTGCACAGAAACCAGTCAGTACTGTACGGAGACCCGCACATTGTTATATACACATTAGGGCTGCACAATATATTGTTCGTGAAAGACTATGATATTAGTTGAAAGACAGTATCAGTGAAAAAAGTTCACTTTAAAATGAAACCATCATTCTTTTTTTTGTGTCTTTTGTGTTCAGTTCAATATTCAATTTGTTCAATAAAACAATGTTGGGAATAATTTCCTTTAATTCTTTGAATTCAACAAGCAATTTGTTGTATTTTAGTAGAATACTGAAAACAGCAGGAAGGCAGAACTAAGGACTCTTTAATATCTGCTTATTTATCGCATCTAATATCGTTATCGCGATATTCAACGTTATTGCATATTTTCCTCATTGTGCAGCCCTAATACACATGCACAAATACAGGTAGTAGACACACATTTCTGCATGTGTACAATATTCATTTAGAGAAACACATACACACAGTTAAATGTAGAAAAGAAAAGTTAGGCTACACCCTCTACCTGCCGAATAATTAGCTTTTCCTCTCATCTTGACCTCTGAATTGCACAGGCTTTCTAATTGAGAAAGCATGATGGTTGCTGTGCTTGTTACTGGTAAAACTGGTTTCGCCATTTTTCCTCCCCTGTCTGCCAGGACTAGTGATCGTCACCAGTGTCTGTTCAATTTTTCTTAAGCCAAGACCATCAAAAGACCAGCAAACAGCTTATGCATGCTTTTTTTTCTTCACGCTGAAGGTTTTGACCCTCCATTTGTAATTCAAAAAAGGCTCATTAACAAGCAAGACGCAGTGAA
>CAKAOI010035976.1:22674-47414 GCA_916701655.1 Sebastiscus albofasciatus | reverse complement strand
CGCACATTGTTATATACACATTAGGGCTGCACAATATATTGTTCGTGAAAGACTATGATATTAGTTGAAAGACAGTATCAGTGAAAAAAGTTCACTTTAAAATGAAACCATCATTCTTTTTTTTGTGTCTTTTGTGTTCAGTTCAATATTCAATTTGTTCAATAAAACAATGTTGGGAATAATTTCCTTTAATTCTTTGAATTCAACAAGCAATTTGTTGTATTTTAGTAGAATACTGAAAACAGCAGGAAGGCAGAACTAAGGACTCTTTAATATCTGCTTATTTATCGCAAGTTATATCATTATCGCGGTATTCAACAACGTTATCGCATATTTTCCTCATATTGTGCAGCCCTAATACACATGCACAAATATAGGTAGTAGACACATTTCTACATGTGTACAGTATTTAGAGAAACGCATACACACAGTTAAATGTAGAAAAGAAAAGTTAGGCTACACCCTCTACCTGCCGAATAATTAGCTTTTCCTCTTATCTTGACCTCTGAATTGCATAGGCTTTCTAATTGAGAAAGCATGATGGTTGCTGGGCTTGTTACTGGTAAAGCTGGTTTTGCCATTTTTCCTCCCCTGTCTGCCAGGACTAGTGATCGTCACCAGTGTCTGTTCAATTTTTCTTAAGCCAAGACCATCAAAAGACCAGCAAACAGCTTATGCATGCTTTTTTTTCTTCACGCTGAAGGTTTTGACCCTCCATTTGTAATTCAAAAAAGGCTCATTAACAAGCAAGACGCAGTGAACTTCATGTGGGATAAGTGACAGATAGAAAGGCAGCAGCAGGGGCTGAATACAGAACGGAACAGACAACAACTATTAGGCTTCGTTTGAGCGTCGCTTCAGTGAGATGGACAGAGATGTTGAGATGAAACTCACATCAATCCATCATTACAAATGAACTGTGATTAATGTAATTAACCGTAGCGTAGTTAATCAAAACAGATGATACCATGATAAGGAACAGTCAACACAACATGAGAGACTCTATCCACTCATTAGTCACAGCTGAAATTGGCAAAGCGTGATTCCTACACATGTTTGATGAAATAACACATTCAATAAAATGCACCCTTGCTCAGCTCAGTACACTCAGGGATTTTCCAGCTGCAGCCTTTTCTTGATTTGGTGTGACCAAGCCCCCAGGATGTGCGCCGGGCTATGAAGCCAGTTTTCGTAGTGGCCAATTAATTACAAATTCCTTGTCCATCATGTGATGCCATTGGGCCCAAAAAGACTTTTTCCTATAGACTTACATTGGGAAAGAGATGTCTTTCAGTGGATTTTTGTTAGGTCTATCAACTTCCCAGTACGAGATCTTGAATAGCCATTATTTAAATCATTAGGTCGTAATAGTTGTACATTCCACTAATAGTTATTTTCCAAGGCATAATGAACTGCCATACATGTGAGCGAGCCGTTTCACAACATTAAACACGTGTTTAAAACTGTGTCCGTTAGGTTTAGGTATGAGGACGTGTTGATCTCCTGCTACCGGTAAGCTAACAGGATAGATTCTGGTATGTATTTGACCATTCTGTTAAGTTTATGTCAATAAAGTTAATAAACAGGTTATTTATTTGGGTTGAAAGCCACAATTTGATGTGTTGACAAAAGCGGAACTGGATCCTAATAAACTAAACTACCATGAGTCCACTGGTCGTGACGACTTCATACAGATGCAGTACATGTAGTGTGATGTCTAGCTGTCATAAGTGTAACTGAGCCCTTATTCTCGTAAAAGAAATTGATGATACACACCCTGTCCCTGGTGTCGGTATAGTTTTCCTGAAGAGGAGGATGAAATTGGAAGTCATTTTTTTCCAAGGCCCTTCCCTAGCTCTGTCATCTCCAATTGTGAGAATCTTATTTTAGCTGAATTTGTCTCGGAGGAACAGCTGTCCTTTTCTATTTTTGCCATAAAGCAATTTACCTTGCTTTGCTTCGCTGATAGCAACGCAGTCGATTTCCTGCTCAATCTGACCTCCTGGACCACGATGTAAAATGTACTTTATAGGCTGCTAATCATCCGAGTGTTTGTGGTGAGGATACTTAAATGAATTTGATGTGTGAGTAGCGCCTCTCGGCCGTTTGACAGAGAAGGAAGGAACGAGACGGTAGTAAAACTGAGCCAAGCCAGCCAGCTTTAACCTTTCTCTGAGGCAGGAATGTTTTGCTGGATAATTAATAAGATATGTCTCTGTCTTGTCTCCGTCGAACTCCAAACATGTTCTCCTTCCAACTTCCTTCCCCTCTGCTGCACCCCTAGTGATGTCATCACACACAGCTACACACACACACACACACACACACACATCCCGATCTACGCGCTCTCACACAAGCTGGCCAAGAATCAACAGTGCAGATATTTTGGAAAAAAGCTGGGTGATTTCCTCGAAATAAAGGGGGGGAAGGGAGGCATTGCTGCTGGGCTGATTTGGCCTTAATAGGGCTTTGACGTCAGCGGGAGGCAAACTGGACTGTGGTGCATATTTCCGCAAGCTTCGCTCGCCCGAGAGGCCTTAATATAGAGGACCTTTTGCATTCTGTTACTGTGAAGTAGATCACACTTGGCGCTCCATCTGGGGCTCTTATAGGTTTGTGCTTATTGTTAATGAATTATGCACCCAAAGTATAAAAACGTTTCAACACTAACTGTAAAGCTTTTTGTTATTAGATTCATCTGATGTAGTTTGACCACAGTGTAATAAATTTGCAGTAGTGATCTTTAAGTCTTTTTATCCGTTGAAAACATAAAAAAAACTTGTATTGTTTACTTTCGTATCAGTTAATCGTTTTACATCGGTTTATTTATGATACTATTATGGTGTTGAATACCATCATATCTTTGCTGTGTGAACTCATTTGGAGTTTTCTGACCGACTTGCATGCCTAGATAACATTACATTAGTCAGCAAGATGGATTAGTTTTGACCCTGCGGTTGTCATTGTGCATACATTTACTATATCCGTCCCTGGGATTGACCCTAGTGATGGGCGTGTGTGTGTGAAAAGCACATTTGCAGCATGTTTGCAGATGGATGACGCAAGCAGCCGGCCAGGGAAGTGGGAACTGGTCCAGAGGGCTGAACCGCGTGCCGAGGCTGAACGTCAAGTTCCCTTCTCTGTTTGTTTACCTCCCCCCCCCCTTTTCCTTCACTGGGTGGCTTCACGACTCCCAGTGAAGACATTGTGGAGAAGGAAAGAAGGGGGGAAGGAGAGATCGAAAAAAAAAAGAGTTACAGCCGTTCTGACAACGTTGACAGCTGGGAGGAAGTAATTTGTATAAAGCAGAGGTCGTGCCAAAAATCAAGTTGGCCTCAATTACAGTATATAACACGGTACACATGGAGTACATTTCCACCCTAGACTGTTGGTATGCACAGCTGAAATGAGACAATCTGGTGCTTGCGGGTGTTGGTTTTTGAGAAAGGGGAAGTGATGCCGGGAAGTTCAGAACAATAATATTAAGCAACAGCCATAATATTGTGTGGCTTTGGGCGTACTAAAACACCACGTCAGTATCTCTTGTCCATAAAAACAAAAAACAAAGAAAGAATGGAGAAACTAGAATGGCACTCAGAGAGCGCAGACCTTTGCCAAGATGCCAGAGTACGATTGCCCCCCCCTCTCTATCAGCCTGCGCCATCATCAGCGTGTATTTTTGTTTATGTTGAGAACAGCTGAACGTAGCGGAAAGAGGCTGGGTAATGCGTCATCAACGTGTCATCAGTAAAACTGCACATGTGTTATACCCAGAGGTCTTAATGTTCTGGCTGAAAGGAAACCTTAAAAAAATTCCTGAATCCACCAAAATCGAATGGATTGTTAATTGTGTCCACATCCCACCCCTCCAAAAAATTTTATTCAAACCCATCACAGACTTTTGAAGTAATCCTGCTAACGGACAAACAAACAAACAAACCAACAAACAAACCGGCGCAGGTGAAAACATAACCTCCTTCCTAGGTCTTTCAGCCTTGGCAGAGGTAATAAGATGCAATCCTTCAGCAGTAATCGTTTATATGTGGCTTGTTTTAGGCTTGCAGTCATGTAGCGTAAAACAAAAACTATGACTAAGAGGCTTTAATGCGATTTATGATCAGATTTATGAAGCCACAAATTGGTTCAGCGTCATGGAAAATCAGTTATGGGTACACATGGGTGTGGGCACATACAGTATATGTAGCTGCCTTTAGTGGTGTAAATGTGTGTGAGAGAGAGGGAGGGACGGAGCACCATCAACTATTAATAGGACCTAAATGACAGATTTTCTATTTGTAATTTGGAGGAACTGTCTAATGTTTTTTTGACTATATATTATATGAATGATTGGATTTAGAACAACATTCTTAATGTTTTTTTTCATAGTTGCACAGATGAAATGAACCATAGAGTTAGGAAAATGGTCTTTGATTGTTGACCTCATGATGACATCACTAACTATTGTGGCATGCATTGCTATATTTGGGCTGTCTTGTTGAAACCCGGCTTCATATAAACATAATTCTTGCATATCCTGCAAACAAAGTTTTTCCTCAAACCACAGGAAATCTCACTGTCAAACATGTTGTGTAAACACCGTGGAGTCTTGGTGTCTGTTCGCTTGTGTACTGTCCAAAAAAAGTTGAGGCGAAATGAGGGAAGATGCACAAAACGTGTTTGTGGTAAAACATTCTTTCCTTTCACATCAGACTGTAAAAATAAGTGGATGTAGTCACCGTGACGTCACCCATTGCTTTATGGACTGCCTTTTTGAAGCCGTGATTTAGGCATTTTGGCCATTGCCAGCTTGGTTATTTGCAACCAGAAGTGACACGAGAGGGTGGAGTGAAGTACAACCGAACGCTGAATGAGACATTTTTAGGTGACCACAAAGGTTATAATTAACTTTCATGAACTGAAAACACACTGTGAAAGTGTTAAAGACGAAAACACGGACAACTCCCAGACTGGACAACGCCGTGGTAGCGACCTGTCAATCACAAGGTAGCCACGCCCTAAAGCATCCTCTGCTTTATGATCTATTTGACTCTAAATGGGACCATAATTTACTAAATGAACATCATGCTGTATTGAAGTAGACTTGAAACTAGAGATTGAGACCATAAACTCATGTTTACACTGTTTACTGAGGTAATAAATCAAGAGAGAAGTTAGATTCCTCAAAGACTTCTATACAATCAGACTTCTTTTTGCAACCAGAGGAGTCGCCCCCTGCTGGCTGTTAGAAAGAATGCAAGTTTAAGGCACTTTTGCGTTGGCTTCACTTTTCAGACCCCAAAGTAGCTCACTGTTTAGCCCGAAAAGAGACGGCATGCCACCATACCCGTATTTTGCAGGGTGTTTGTACATAACATACAGTGGTTTGTGTGTGGAGAGGCCTGCGTAGGTCACAGTTCATGTATTTGGTTTGAACCTGTGAGCTAGCTGTGTTATGTTGAGTGAAAATCATCACCAGGTATTTAGAAAACGGAACACTATCTATGATTTGTGACACAGAGTACACTAATGCAAAGTGTGTATGCCTATGAGTGTCCTCAGTCTGTTCCATCTCCTCTAAATCTTGTTTCGTCTACTCACCTGTCTGTTCCTTATGTGCCTCCTGTCTGCTGTGTGTTTGGCCTTGGATCAATGCTCCCTGTTAGCAACACTGTTATGGAAACAGTTCATTTTCCTTTTAGCTACAGAAACACAGACCAACAGAAGGACAAGGACATTCGGGCAGAAACCTTTTTAGTCAATCAGCATATTGTACCAGCGGCTGTTTGGTTTGACATTTTGGCTGCCGAAGAGTCGGCGTCTTAATGCTTGTTGACCAAACAAAGGAGAGACAGCTGGCTGATGCAGGTGTGTTCCTGGAGTTTTTACCAGTTATTGTGAACGGAGACTAGACTTCATTATTGTCCTCTATTGTCCTTGCTGTTGAGGTAAAATCCTATTCAACATTTGGACGAGCTGCGCAAATAGAGAGTCAAAGGCCGGTTTAACGTCTGGGCTAGTTTAGCAATCTTAAAGTAATCTCTCATTGAGTTCCTTTCACCAGTCTTGGTGAAAAAAATGTACGCGGCCCTGAGGTTTAGTTTCCATTTCTTTTCTTCATGTTGTGTCATTTTGTTCCTCCGCGGCCAACATGAATAAAATAGTATTTTCTTGTGGATAAAGCTACCTACCTGTAGGTAGTACCAGCTGAACAGGCTCTTAGTGTATTTGAACTGGTCATAAAAAGAGCCCCACATCAAAAGATATAGTTTCTTTTTCTCACCCAGGATTAGCCAAACCAATGTTTCCTTTTGTAGAAGTGATCCCAGGCTAGCGCTGGCTTTGAACGGAGAGCCAGCCATTAAGTAATAAATGTCTCTCAAGTGATTTACAAGGACTGAAATGTCTTGTCTTGGCTGCCTTTCTGGACGCAACCACCTCGTGCCTCCATCTCTCTCCGCTGCCCTCTCTTTCTCTCCGACACACACACAAATGGTTCACCATCTTACCCTCCCTTACAGAAAAAAAACAGACTTCTGCAAACCTGTAATGCAGTTCTCTTTAGCTGCGTAAGTCCATTGCAGTCCATTTTAATCAGTTTATTCCAGTAGCTGTCTGCTCTGTGGCAGTGCCCCTTTTCTTTCTCTCTCTCTCTCTCTCCCTCTCTCCGTCAGCCCATATACAGGCCATATCACAGCAGGACTGTTAGTTCTTCATACCTTTAATGGATAAAATGTCACTCTTTGTGGGGGGTTACACTACAGCAGATGACTGCCCTTAGAGTGAGAGTTGGCATTAAGGCCCAGACACACCAACCAGTCATCAAAGAACTAGCGGCGTCGAAGGCCGCCTGTTGGGTCTCCTCACGTCACCTTTGTCTCGGCCAAAAAGTTGCACTCGAACACACCGCAAAGACTACAGCCGACGGTCGACTACCACGTACGTCCTGCGCCTGTGTGAGATGAAATAACTCTCTCTACACTTTAAGCAAAAAATCCGGAAAATAACAGAAAAAGTACTGGCAGCTCATTACGGGGACTTTGTACCGTAATTAAAAAACAGAAATTTTGTATTAATTAACAGTGTGCCCACAGTAAAAAAAAAACATTTTCTATTATTTAATGGTGTATCTACAGTAAAAAAACAGTACATTTTCTATTATTTGCCACAAAGAATGGGGTAAGGGTGCATAAATGCACCAAAAAACGGGCGCTCGTTTTCATTGACGTTACAAAAATGATTGCTTTCAGTGTGAACTCTCTCCCCATAGAGGTCCGCAACGCACCACCTCTGGACAGCTTCAAGAGACTTCTCAAAACCCACCTCTTCACCAAGGCCTATGGCCCTTAGCTACTGTTATGTTCCATTTGTTGTATTTATTTATGTCTATGTTAAAGCGTCCTTGGGTTTCTTGAAAGGCGCTATATAAATCCAAGTTATTATTATTATTATTATTATTATTATTATTATTATTATTATCTTACACAAACCTGCTCAGTTTGTACTACTATTAGCTCTTTAAATTCCCGAACCAAGCGCTGGTTAGTTACGATAATGGCGTTGTGAACACCAGCTCACCAACATTACGTTGCACTGGTCAACAGGAGATAAAGCAGACTGGTAATTTCTTTTTTTTTCTTTTATTACTCAGCAGTATGTCAGAGGGGCTTTATACTGAGCAATGTCCCGCTGTGCCTTGACGGAAATGTCTGACATTCTTGTTGCATCAGTTTTCACTCCAGGACAGCTGAGAGAAATGTGCACAGACGTCTGAACCACACACACACACACACAAAGTATCTTTGTCTCATTCTGGCTCACACACGTTCGCAGTCATCTCCCCTCAGGGAGCCACTGCAGTGGACACTCAATACAGAGAGCTCTATTGATCTACCTGCAGGTGGCAGGTAAAGGAGAGCCCATTACTGCTTTAATAACACACTTTCCTCGGTGTGTGCAGCCCCTCAGAGCGTCCTGTCACATGGCCTGCGGGGCGCACGGCGTTGCATGTGACTGACACCGAGAATGTCGTCATGACGCGGTGGCTGACTGACTCAACTCGCTCTCAGTGTGACTCAAGTTTGGAGAGACTGCATTGTGTAAGATTGCCATGTTCTTGTCTGTGTTATTGTAGGTGTGAAACAATAAAATGGCTAAAAACAGCTGCCACAATAGAGATCAATGTATAATACTAAAAGCTTTTCTTCTTAAAGCTGCAGTGGGGAGAATCGGAGCAAGTATGATTTAAAAAAAAAAGTTATTTTTATAAAACGGTCACTATATCCTGACAGTAGTGCTCCAGTGTCCTACGGTGCTACTAACGACATCTGCAAGATTTCACAGACCGGAGGAAAACAACCAATCAGAGACGAGCTGGAGCCTGCCATCTCTGAGCAGCTGTCAATCACTCTGTCTACTGTTTAGCTGGAAAATGAGAACAGCTATGTTGAGGTCAAGTTGAGGAAATACCAAGCACCGCCCACCAGCTGGAGCAAACTTTCTCATTTCACAGCTAAACAGTACACTACAAGACGTTTCTGAAAACATTTGAAATAGGCATTACAGTAACAGAATACTGATTCATATTTGATCAGCGCTGCCTAGTTTGACTGTTTGATCGGAGTTTGCGAGTGATTGACAGCTCCCTCTGTTGAATGAACAGCCAATAGGAACGCTCTCTCTCTGAAATGACCTGCATGTGATTGGCCAATATCTCCTGTTACTGGCTAGATTTAAAGCCTGGAAACAGAGCCATGAGGAGATGCAGAATGTAGTTTTCTCTCGGAACACTTGAATTACAATAGGCTGGCAGGTTATAATGGGATTTTTGCCCAATGATGCCAAAAACATTCATCCGACTGCAGGTTTAATGCTGCTTTTGACATTCACAAAACCTTTTTGTCGATGACATTTCAAATTATGTCATGGGAATACAGTTTGTATGACTTGTAGTCTGCTACTGTGAATGGAAGCTGTTCCATTGAAGGTTTTTCTAATGCTAATGGATGATGAGAAAGAAATTGGCAGGCTTTACAGTACTTACTTTGACTCTTGAACTGAGCTAATATACTCTGGGAGCCAGGCTCACTGCTGTGTTGTGGTTTTTCACAGTATCATATGTCTGGGGACATTTGATGGATTTGGTCATAGAAATCCCTGATTAGAACGCTGAGACTAGAATATCTGTACAATATAGGGATCATGGGATTCATGACAACATACAGACAGACACTTATGTATATGTGGCCTATAATAGTAGAAGCCACTAACAATGAGCCCAGTCAGAAGTGCGAAGTCTAGAAAACAGGGAAGGGAGAGAAGGAGTGTGTTAAAGTGACAGGATTATGGTGTTGCTTCAACATTCCTAACATACTGCAGCCCTGCTGACTGCCATTAATGTGGTTGGTGAAAGGCCTTTGTGTGCACATTAGTGTGCGTGCTTGCTACAGTTCAAGGTAATGGTCTGAGAACACATTTCTCTGCATCCTCACTACGTTGTACAGACATGCTCTGCAGTACCTCGCCTCACCTCTGACCTTTACCCATCACCGTTACCGTGGCGATCAGCATCAACCTCCAATTAGCCAATTCCTGGAAAATGAAGTCCATTCTTTTGCTTCTCAGAAAGCTCTGTGGTGTTCCAAAAGAAAGACAGAAAGAAAGAAAGAAAGAAAGAGAGGCAATTTGGAAAAGCTTTGGTTCCCAAATTGATACAGTGCCAGCTGAGCTCATTTCTATGCTTCCACTGTTCCTGGGACTTCAGGCTTTTTTTTTTCTCTGGTTGGGTTTGTTTGTGCTGCCTAATGTGCTTGTGGCTCTGTTACCAGGCAGTGGTCAGATGGTTTCTAGCTCAAAAGTTTGAAATGGTCATCTGTCGAAGTGTAGGCGTTGGAGAAGTATACAACTAATCCAGAAAGTTACACTGGAGTTGGATCATTCTGTTTCTTTCTTTTTTTTTTTTTTTTGGTCTGCCTTTACAGGAAAATGGGCAGTTAGTTGAAGAACGGAAATGAACAGGAGGCTCAAGTATGCATGAGCAGAAATGTTAAACAGAGTGGTCCTGTTTCAGTAGTGGATGGACAGCTAATGATATTTTGTAATATGCTCAGTAATGATGCAATGACACAATCTTTCATTTGACTGATTATTATAGCAATAGTATGACTGGATAGAAAAGGCTCGCTCATTTATTCAGATATAGTTTGTTGTCTGTTACATGTAAATCGGCTGCGGCCTCTAGTTTCATAACGTTGGGGATTAGCTTTTTTTTAATTTTTTTTTATTTTAATTTAGAGCTGAAACGGCTCTTGTTTTATTTTGGATTTCATTTTAATTAATGAACTGTTTCCCCCTGGTAAATATAATAACCTTGGTTTAAGCATTTTAATAATGCAGTGCTGGGATGAGACTGTCTGCCGGGTTATTATTGTTCCCGTATTAATCCATCAGAAACTCTTCACAGCTAAGTGAGGATTAGGGAAGACATTTTGATTAAAACACCTTCAGTGGTTTAACAAAGTGTACGCTACAAATTGTAGCTACAAATAAAGTGGAGCTGGTCTCCACTGTTTTCAGCGCTCCAATGACGCGGTGCAGCATCAACCAATCATATGTTTCTGTTTCACCCTGTTCCTTTCCATCTACAAAAATGCCGTTAGTTAATTCCCAGTGCTATTTAAAGCTTCAGTAGGCAGAATATTTTTTGGCATCATTGGGCAAAAATTCCATAATAACCTTTCAGCATATTGTAATTCAAGTGCTCTGACAGAAAACTAGACTTCTGCACCTCCTCATGGCTCTGTTTTCAGGATTTAAAAAATCTAGCCCATGACTGGAGACTTTGGCCAATCACGGGTAATTTCAGAGAGAGATCTAGAGATCTCAACATGGCCACCGGGTCACAAACTTTCTCATTTTACAGCTAAACAGTACACTACAAGATGTTTCCGGAAACATTTGAGGTGAGAAATAGGCATTACAGTAACAGAATATTGATTCATATTTGATCAGCGCTGCCTAGTTTGACCGTTTGATCGGAGTTCTTGAGTGATTGACAGCTGCTCAGAGATGGCAGCTGGATGGCAGACCAGTTTGATTGGTTGTTTTTCCTCCGGTCTGTGAAATCTTGCAGATGCCATTAGGAGCACCGGAGGACACAGAGGCACATGATTTTTTTCAGATTACCTGTCTGACATACTACTGTCAGGATATAGCGACTGTTTCATAAAAATAACTTTTGTTAATCATATTGGCTCCAGTTCTACCCACTGCAGCTTTAACGACATGACTATCCGACCAACTATTTGAGTCAGTATCGGCCCGATATCAGATCCAGTATTGGTGCATCCCTAGTTTAATGTACTTTATGTTTTAGAGGGCTGCAATGAATGATTATTTTTATTGATGAATAAGTTAATATATTTTTAATAAAGTAATCACTAAGTCTGTGACATTGTGTTTTCAAATTGCTTGTTTTGTGCAACCACCAACAAATTAGTAATTTTTTTCCCCAGAATGCCTTTCATCGCCCTGTTCTCGTGTGTTAACTTCTTGCATTCAGCAGTGGGTAGCACAGTATATGCAGATGGAGGGTGAAATAACAGTAGCATATCACAGTAGGAAGGGCTTTTTACAAGTAAAGTGACAGCACCATTAGTCTTAATGGCTGCACTGCATTCTGCTCTCTTGATTGTGCTGACAATCAATACATTTAATGGGGAATATACAATATCCATTTATGTATTCTCATATTCTAGTTTACAATCCATTTACTCATTTAATCCGTTATTCAAACTGCATAACTGCACTTGGCCCAGCAGCATATGTTCAGTCATCCTGCAGCCAGAGGATTCACGTTTCCACTTTTTTTTTCTCCGTTAGCAGCTGTTTCACTGCTCTCTGCGCCCATCAGGAGACGGTCAGGCTTGAGTCCAATTTAAACAGGATTAAATTCACAGTGGCGGGCTCTGTAATTCTAATTATTATCAATCCATTCACAATTGTAATCCGTTACGCGTCTGCCGTGTCGACTCTGGAGCAAATTACCTGCAGGTTTTCAGTGAACTCGGAGGTCATCTGATAACAACAGTGCAATCAGAACGGACTTCTCTCTAATGCAGGAATATGTGTTGTTTCTGATGGGAAGCATATTGCCAGCATACTGTAGATTTACCTCTCATTAGTAATGGTTGGTAATGTGCAGGTTTATACTGTAAATCTAAAGCACACAGAGCATTAAAGATAAAAAAAAAAAAACAAAACTGATTGGGTTTGAAAAGTGCATTACGTGAACAGTGCTGCTTCATGTCCAGGTAAGAAGGAGTTAATGCATTGTCGGCACAGGTTATAAATGACTGCACCCACTTTCCCTCTGTACTGTAGCTGTCCAAGGTGCTGAAGTGTGTTTACAGCCCAAGTGGTTGGCCTTGGCACGTCGTATGCCCCCCCCACACACACACACACACTTACTTCCTTGTAGGAAATGCTGACACCTACGTTCCAACGAGCTTCCAACTAACCAACTGTGTCATGTGAAGGACGTCATTCCTTTTTTTTTTTTTTTACTTCCAGATTTTTTTCTTTTCTTACCGCAGCCAGAGGTTAATGGTGTGTGTCTGTGTGTGTGCACATGTGAGAGAGGCCGTCACATTCCTTGCCATACCCCTTATTTTCTATTTAGTGGAAAGCATCTGCAGGGCACATGATGCAGCGGCTCATTGCTATAAGCAGCGCTGACGTACGTACGCGCGTGTGTGTGTCTGTGTGTGTGTGTGTGTGTGTGTGTGTGTGTGTGTGTGAGTGAGACGGAGAGGCTTGTGTGCACTTTGCTTGTGTGTGTGTATACAGGATTGCTCATGCTTACAGTATTTTTAACCATTCATACATTCAGTACGAGTTAGCAAGCCGTGACGACAGCATGACGTTGTGACCCCGTGACCGAGTCATGTGACGCTACTGCGCCCGCTCCATGGGCCCAAATGGATGCGGAAGATTGCTGGAAGATGTGGGTACTTTGGGCCATTTTGGCATCATGCGCCACTGAGCAACTTTCATAGGAATGAACTGACCCACGCCTCCAACTCTGTATCCAGTTGTCTTTATACATCCATGGGCTGGAGCCGATTCCAGCTGTGACATTGGGGCAAAGGCGGGGTACACCCTGGACAGGTCGCCAGACTATCACAGGGCTGACACATAGAGACAGACAACCATCCACGCTCACATTCACACCTACGGGCAATTTAGAGTCAACAATTAACCTGCATGTCTTTGGACGGTGGGAGGAACCCGGAGAAAGCCCACGCTAACACGGGGAGAACATGCAAACTCCACAAAGAAGGTATTTTTAACCAGTAAAGTTATATATCCATGTAAAGTCTTAACCTTTGTGATATGTTGGCAGCACAGCAAAGACTGTTGATGTCTGTCTGTCAGTGTTTTTAGTGATGGTGGAGATGAGAATCTTTGGCAGCGTTCCCTTTCTGCTTCTTCATTGCCCGTGGTGGATTTATAGATGCCAGTTACCTCAGCCTCAGGCTAGATACTGTTTCAAGGTAGACAACTTATCAATATGAGTGACAAGTGCTCGAACGCATGCCTGACCAACCGTGGCAAAGGAGTACAAACATCCTGCTTCAAGGCAAAAACAGTTGCACATTGTGTCTTTAATATCAGGTGGTAACAGCTTGTTTTACAGTGTGTGTTGTTGCTCCGGCTTTAAACAGTGAAAAAGGAAGAATTCTCTCAAGATAAAGGGGTGGAAATGGATTAAGAAGCTTATGAAGGTACCTAGAAAAGGGCAATCCATGGATTTAGATTTTCGAGAGATAATGAAAGCAAGTAAAGAGAGTTTATTTATAGATACATGTGAGCAAATGTTCATCTTTTTATAAAGCCAAATAACTACTGAGGCAGAATGCAGCTGATAAAACATGCAGGATTGTGTTTTTTTTTTTTTGCAACTGAATAGCTAAATATATATTTAATCGTTGCTTTCAGCTCCTTTTCCGTCCCTTCTTCTCTGTGGTGAGCTTCAGACCACAAACCACTGAGCGGTATGATTGTTGGCGCGGCACCCGAGGGAGTACTTGTGTGAATTCAGCAGCAGACGCCTGATTATTGAAATATTTTACTGAGAGTACTGTTTGTTCTGTCAGTTGGGCGGTGTAATGTGCGTTATGCATCCTCTGGCGTATTTCGTCGGCTCCCTTACACACTGAAATCTGCAACAGTAAGAGACACTTGTTTATTTAAATTGTGAAATCATTTGGTTATGTACTGAAGCAGGATGGCATCGTCCCCGCAGGGCAGGTGCAACTCGACAAATCTAATGAATATTTCTCAATAGCAGAGTGTTGCAGAATGTTTTCTACTACATCTGAATTTTGTATTGAGCAACTTTAACAATACAATGTACAAAGTACATTCTTCCAGGGGTTTACTGACAAAGACATTTTTTAGTTTGGCCACATCTAAGTTTTCTAATCGGTCCAAAATGTTCTCCAAGCAGGCGTTCAGACCGCAAACAGCTCTGTGTTACAAATTGCATCGATGGGTGCGTGTTAGGCAAGATAGCAATGATGAGACATGAAATACAATCCAGGAAGTCCAGTCTGAGTAACAAATCCACGGGTTTGAAGATTAATCCGACAACAAAACGCTGTACTGCAGTTTATAATATCATGAGGAGGTTATCACAGTGGCAATTATTGAATCTTTTGTGGAGAGGATTGTGAGATAAACGGTAGAAATCAGGTTTGCGAGATCAGATTGTGAGTTTCCAGCCCAGTCATAACTTAAAACCCACCCAATACCCAATTCAAAAAACACCAGATCCAAATCATGATCTTACCAGACGCCCTTGTAAAAGCGTAAAACCATTACAAGCACAATAGAAAACACATTGTAAGTATACAAAGCTCCATATCTGCATCAGATAAAATGTTAGATAAATATGCTATCGCCAACCCACAAAGAGTGCAGTCAGACAGACAAATACACAAATTGCCATATCAAAGTTAGTAGGTCCTCACTTATCCCCAAAGATGATTGAATACAACTCATGTCAATCAAATATTTCTCAAATTAAATGAGTCAATAATGAGTGGACACAACAAATATCATATTATTATATTCTCATATATAGTCTTTTCACAATATTTTCAAAACCCCGACAAATGTTGACAGAACAGAACAAATTTCATCTACCAGCCAAAGGCTGTTTTTTTCCAGCCCAACTTTATCAAAAGTAGCCCAATTGGGGCGTAAACCAGCCCAATCTATTTACACTGGTAGAAATGTGGCGTTGCAAAGTAATCGACTCGGAATGTGCATGTATTTGATTGGTTAACACATACTGTAAGGGTGCTGCATTTTTTCCGGAGTTTCTTGAATTGAGTTAGTGTACATATTAGTTTGTATTGTTAAGAAAGACAGACATCTCTTAACATATTATCACCACACAACTTGTGCTCGTAGATATAATTGGTAACACTTTACAGGTCCGTCAATTAGCAAGTAACCTATTTGAAATTTCTTTGGAATTGCTGCCAAATACCCCCAATATTTACCTCAAAATGTATCAAAAATTACTTTATTATAAAGATATTTAATAATTATATTCCGCTATTTCCCAATAGCTGGTAATTTATTAAATACATTTCCAGGAAAAGAATACAAAGTTAATTGATATGCTTTATTTCCATGTCTGCTGATAAATAGATAATAATTAGAAAATAACTTATTTGAAATTTCTTAAAACCTCCCTGAATCATGACATCAGCTACCAGGTTACATCTGTGTAGACAATAAGTCACACAACGGTGAGATTTGTGTCTGATCAGAAGTGTCTTCTATTAGTTTTGGTTTTCCACCTCCAATGAAGAGCAGCCGCTTCTCAAGCCTAAGGGCCCTATTTTAACCATTTAATACTATTTTAGCATATAATCGTTACATAATGTTTATAATAAAGTAATTTTCGATAAATTGAGGTAAATATTGGGGTAATTTGGCAGTAATTCCAAGGAAATTTCAGATGGGTTACTTGCTAATTATCACCTAATTACCATGAAATTTGCAGACCTGTAAAATGACGTCATTTTGATAGCTGACGTCACCACAGCTAGTTGCTACCTTAAAGTTAAGCCTCACTTAATTCCCCTCACAATTCCATCTCATTCATTGCAAAGCCTCATGTTGTATTTTCATATACATAACATTCAGATGTCCGTGAGCTGTTTGCACCACAGAAGCTTGATGCTCTGGGAGGAGCTGGAGTTCTGGTTGAGTAATTATTTTCAAATATTATCTAATTATCAGCACATTTCCCCAGTTGTAGCCGTGTCATGATGGAAACAGATGTGGGTAAATCAGGATCGTTACCGACAAAAACAAAGACATAAGGCGAGGCATACTTTCACTCCTTCATACATACAATAATTAAAATCTCATATATACACACACCTCTACATAGCATCAGGTGGAGCCGGTCTGTTCATTTTTACCAATGTATGATGTCCGCTGAGACAAAACCCATAGGGACGCAGATTCATTGACAGTTCGCTGAAGATAAATTACCCTGCTGCTCTGTGTGTGTTTGTCCATGCGAGTGTGCCTGAGTATGAGTTTATGTCCCGGAGTCTACAGCTATAACTATAATTAGCTCTTGTGTTTTGGTTGCCTTGGTAGCACCACAAAGTCCTTGCGATTGTGGCTGTGTGTGAGTGTGTGAGTGAGTGTGTGAGTGAATTTGCCTTAACAAGTGCGCAGTGGCATTTTTCCCCTTAACGGTCAACTGCATAGCGACATAAATGTGGCATCGGAGACACATTTAGACAAAGTTACACAAGCATAAAATGCACAGAGGGCTGCTCTCAGATCAGCACACATCGCTCATTTGAACAACAGTGGAAGCGCAAAATGAGATTGAATAGATCCAAAGAGAATTGTTTCCAGCGTGTTGTTTCCAAGAGCTAAATCGGCGATAGTAAAACTGACGACTGCGCGCTCACATCAGTAAGCTTTGTCGCAGTTTATTTGAACTCTGGAGCAGTTAGTTCTTTAGTTCAGTGGGAACAGTGTAATTTAACGGTGGTGTTTCATGGCAAAAAAGGCAAAAATGTAACTCCCGGTCCTGCATTCATCAAGAGTAAAACCAAAACCGATCATAAACGCAGGGTTTTATGGGCATCGCAAGACTGGTGTTGAAACATGAGCAGCAGCCAGCAGTTCCATAGCGCAATAAAGATTAGAGTAAACTGCACTCTGAACTGATGCTCAGCTATTCCCTAGGTAGCGTTCCTACCGGGTATGAACACCAAACATAATATAAACGACAAAGTGCAGACAAGACGGACCAATGTGTTTAAGTTAGAGTTCTTTTGATGCCAACATGTCTAACCTGGCAGGACAACAGGTTGCCAAATTGCTGTCCCATAAATTTGCTGCTTGTAAGTTTATGTGACAGTATTTATAAAACGCTGGTTTACATTATCTGGGCAGGGTGACTATAAAATGAAGTTTCACGGTGGTCCAGATCAGGGCAAACCACGATGAATTGCAGGCGATCAAACCCTCAGTAAACATAGTTGGTTAGATGTTGGTTTGAGGCACTTAAAGAGCAACTTTTTAAAACTAAATGTATACTTAATCTTTCCTAAAAGTGGCCAATGTCAAAAAGTTAATGTAGGACTTTAAGACATAATGGCAAATGGTCCTAAAAACCTTTTTTCCCCCCAACATCGCATCATATTTCCTAACATAAGGGAGTCAGGCTATTAAATAGGTGAATCAGTCATCATAAGCCCCATAGATGTGGGTGAATAGGGGCCTACTACACCCACTAGTAGGTTTTACCATCTATTCATATGGTGGATCACCAAAAGAAGGAATAAAAGTACATGACAGCGACCTTTGACTAGACTTCCTGTGTGAAACCAACAATGTGTAGTTATGATCGTAGTTATTTTAACCCAAAACACCGTGCCAACAAGTCATTAAAGCTATACATTTTTTTGTTTTTTAAGAGACATTGTCCAAGTAGGATACCTTGTGGTCATAACTGTTAAAATATCAAGAAGTCTGATTGATGTGGGATAGATAACGATTCAATTAAACTGTAATTATTAATCCATTCAAATAACATTAAAGTCTCTGTGAATCAATATTTCACCTCGGCCACACAGTCGAATTTGTATCGATTTTTTTTAAGGCGTAAATTCCTCCTTCCCTTCTTCCCCACTGCCAGGACTGTCTATTGGCGATCCTTGTGGGGGGTTCATGCAAAAATGTGAATATATATATTGCATTATATGTTAATGCTCAAGCTCAGTATCCATTAGGCCACTGCTGTACCAATAATGCACTATTGATTTCTCTCAGCTTGTCAATTTGACAAACCTTTTCTTGTAAGCAATCTTGTTTCACACCAGGGTTCATAAAGTTCACAACCCCTGTATTACTGGATGTCAATACGGCGTTATGTCAGTGCTGTTCTGCGTTCAACAATACAGATGAAGTGTTCTGAATCCAGGGTTTGATGTGATTTTGAGTTGTTCTTAAGAGCTTCATCATGTTTGCTAAAATAGCACGCTCGATGCCAGAGGAGTGATTTTGAGCCGATGAGAAATCAACCTCGGCCGTCTCGCCTGTGCTGTCGCATTACGTCGAGAATCATTAGTGCGTGTAGAATTACACCAGCGCGGACAGTAACACTATCTGTCATTATGCAATAGCCCAGCGCGCCACTCACAAGTACATTGCAGTTATGCGCAGGTCACAAGAGGGTGACGCACACGTCATTGGATGCTAAAAGTAAGATTGACAGAGATAGAGAGAAAAATGGTAAGAAGAGAAGCATATGTATGGTCAGCACACCTGAGTGTTTGGTATTGAATCAGGCACAGGGGTCAGAGAGGAGAGCTGAGGTATGGGTCAGGAGAGGTGGAGGGAAAGCTATATTTCCGTGACTTTCCATAGCTAATGCCGTGTTCGCATCTGATGGAAGTTGCTGTTTTTTTTTTTTACCAGTTTCTGAGCTGTAAAATACTGTTTATCTAAGTATCCAAGTAATACTAACAATTAGTGATCATATGTTTTTTCTGAATGCTTTAAATGATCTGCACTAAAAGAATAAGAGATCAGACACTAGACTCTTATTATTGCCAGTTTGGTAAATTCATTCAACTCTTTCTCTCATTCATTGTGTAATTTACACATGATCATAAACTCGAACGAAGTTACGAGTGGGAAACTTTCCCATCTCCACCTTTTTATCTAACAGGACAAAAATGCAATAGTTTGTTTCCAAAGGGATGTATGGACAGTCTGTTTTTCACCTCACTGGGGCTGCAGGCGGTCGGCTACTACAGCGGTCTCCTGCTAAGTCTGAAAATAACCCTGTCCTGCAGGTGTTTGCACAGCTGGTCCAATTAGATACTGCACAGGGTGTGTCTCAAACTGGTCCTTGGTCGGCGTAGTGAGCACTTAATGGCTGTACTCTGATTTGGAATTTGGCTAATGAACATTGGGACACTGATGAGACATCTGTGGGACATCTCAATGAAAACCTCCTCGAAATGGATGAACTAGTTATGTGAAGCAAATAAAAGGATAAAGTGACCTTTCCACAGAGGTGTCATAGCATGGAGCTCACAGCTGTTGCTAATCAAACTAATTAAGGGTAAGACATATCGGTGTTGGTGCTCGATCACTGGCACACTTTAATCAAACTTGCCCGTCATTAGTTTGATTAATTTCAGCTGTGTTCACCCTGCTGTTACATTTTAGACTGTTCATCTTTAATGTCGTGCTGCGACACATGACACATGACAAATCCCCATTTAAATACAGCTATTGATTGATATAATTCCATTAATAAATATAGAAATAATGCAGTCTCATCAGGTTGAGTTAGTAATGATTAGATTGGAAGGTTATAGGGGTGTAAGAAATTATCGAAAATATTGAGTATCGCAATATCACGTCTGTGATACTGCATCGATTCTCAAAAACACTATCACTTTTAATTAATAGTTTACATGCAAAGATGAACTCCGTCAAATGTAGATCCCACTGTTCTGATTGCATAAAAAAGTAAACTAATTTTACTCAGATGTCATGCATATGGTGGTGTGTTCTTTATACTGTGATGGTTTTCCTAAAGAAATCGCAATAATATCACCTCGCTTACAGTATCACAATATATTGACTTGTAACCCCTGTATCATGATGCGTATCGTATCACCAGATTCTTGCCAATACACAGCCCTAATGGAAGGTAGGATAGTAAAATCCCTGAACATCTCAAGATGTGGTTTCCTGACTGGCAGCAGAGAGGAAACGTAGAGAGGAATACTAAAAGTGCACAAGGACACGAGGACACATGGGGAGCGGAGGAAGACAAAGAGAGAGGAAAGTGAAGGAGGACGAGGAGGAGGCAGGGAAATTGACTGCCCTTAGTCCCCCGATGATGAAGTCAAACTTCAACCAGCAAGGCTAAAAATAGCACAGTAGTGGCCCTGCTGCTACCACACACACACACACACACACACACACACACACACACACACACACACACACACACACACACACACACACACACACACACACACACACAATCCCAGTAGGGATTCCCATCAAAGCTGCCATCACCCATCCTGACCTTTTCATTTAAATTATGTTCACTCACTCTCTCACTCCGCCATTCACAACCTCCATGTGCGGTATAAACCATTCACCTGCCCTCCTACACTGAGCCATTACATTAATAAACACACACTCAGACTCATTCTTACTCTTATGTTTATCTCCCTTTCCCACACACACATCCAGTCCAAATCATACACACAACAACTGCCTTTATACAAGTAGCCTGTGAATTTATTCCGCGTTGAGCTGCTCTTTGTATATTTAGTCAAATGACTTTCTCATGAATTTCCTCAACATGCATTATAGCCTACTGCACAGCAACTGCTGGGCAATTAAGTGTAGGAAAAGCACAACAGCAAAGGACACATAAATGGCATTATATGAGCACAAAGCACACGGAGTGATGTGCAGCCAAGGAAACAACAGAGAAACACGCAGGCATAAAGGGCATTTTAAGGTTCGTCGGTTGTTAGTCTGAAACTCAATGCTTGGCTTTAGCAAAGGCAACAAATCCACAGTGTAAAATTATGTGTTTTAGTGAGAATTAAGGAGCTGTTAAGTTGTTTTTTTCTTAAATAGCATTTTTTTTGGGTCTGAGATTTAAAGTTCATTCTTGACATCTCTCCTCATCGTTAATTTAGTAGCTCTGTGCGAGCTTTCGCTTATATATAGCGTGATCTTCAGCAGCTGTTGTCATGTAGAGTCCAGGCGATTAGACTGTTGTCAGGCTATTAAATAGGCGTTATCAGTCGCTATAAGCACCATAGATGTGGGTCAATAGGGGCCTACTACACACCCACTAGTAGGTTTTATCATCTATTCACATGGTAGATCACCGAAAGAGGGTATAAAAGAACACGACAGCGACCTTTAGCGACTGCAGTAATTATGACAGGAGCAGAAGCTGAAGTCAGGCGCTGTACTTTAGACAGTGTAAAACTCCATAAGGGGTGGTGGTCGGTGACGATGGATGGGATGCTAAACACAAAGTTTTCACCCAGGAGACTGGAGTTTGCATCCCGTGTAAAACCAACAATGTGTAGTTGTAGGTTGTGTTTGTAGTTATTTTAACCCAAAACATGTTTTTCCCTAAACTTAACTGTTTTTTTGTTGCCTAAACCTAAAGAAGTTGTTGCATAAACGAAAAGAAGCGTTTTTGTTTGTGTTCAAAACGTGATGTTTCATTCAGTTTTACAACATGTTCGGGAGCAGCTATCCAGTTTTTCAGCACTTCAATAATGACTATTAATTATTAATTATACAGTATTTAGACTTTATGAAGGTTACAGTGTGTGTAATTGAACACCTTGTTAGTTTATTCAGCCGTGTGTGTGTGTGTGTGTGTGTGTGTGTGTGTGTGTGTGTGTGTGTGTGTGTGTGTGTGTGTGTTACTCTCGCTCTGTAAATCAAGCCGCACTGTGTGTACTTTCGGAGACCTTGAAGCTCATAAACTGGGCTTGTGTGCAATGCACGCTGGGTAAGCATTTGAACTGCCCTGACTGCTGTTCATCACAAAGTGTCACATTGAAATATCAAACATGACTTCAGAGAGGAGTCGTGACTTTGTCTTTCACACACACAAACACACACTCTTGTTGCTCCCACTCCTGCTAATGTAGAAGGTACTCTCAGTATTCCCTCTACTTTAAAGAAATAGTTACACATTTTTGAAAATATGTTTATTCACTTTCTTGCAGGGAGTTTGATGACACAATTGTGATAGTTGTGAGCATTATAGAAAGTTGAAGATCTGGACGTGTAGACAGTCCTGTAGGTGAAGTGAGTGCAGAAGGTCGGTAAATACAAGAGGACCAGTAAGTGTAAGAAATATTTCAAGTAGAGCGAAGGAGGCGGAAAAGGACACTAAATGCAGATGTACTCGCAAGCCAATGTCCGTAGTCTTTGTCCCCCAAAGCTGCTACTGTGTTGCACTGTCTCTGTTTCCTTCCTGCTGTGGTCGCTCTGCACTAACACTGCCTGTGTGTGTGTTTTTCGTGTACATGTGTGTTAACACCTCTGAGCAGTGAGATAGAAGACAGGAAGTGCTTTAAGAGATCAGACACACGTATGAGTTGTAAACTGTTTCCTCCAGAGTTGCATGGGGAAACTAAAACATCACTTGTAGTCCAAACTAAATTCTTAAAAGTAAATTGACTACAATTACTGTGACGATTCCTACTCCAAGAAATCTGCGGTCACCGTGACATTGGGGAAGAGAAAATGTAGCGAGCGTTTTGGCATAAAAAAAAAAAAAAGTGTGGAAATGAAAGACAGATTGAAAGTCCAAGAGCCCCGGAGTATGACAGAGGTGAAAGGAAAATTGTATGGTGAGAGAGGGCGAAATTGAAAGGACAAAGGACCGAATAAAGTGACGAAGACCGATGACACAATTATAGCTATAGGAGAGAGAATGAGACTTTGAGACGAATAGAACTGAGCAGAATTTGGTGTTTGGTTGTATAAAAGCCTTCAGCTCGTGGCTAGCGTGCTGCCTGATGACACGGAGGGTACTCTGATGTCTGATCAGTCGCCTCCCTTCCCCCTCATCCTCCTCTTCACCAGGCTTTATGGCTCTTTAATGGGGTTTGGCGTCAGCTCACCGCAACTGTCACTGCCGCCCTGTAAATCACAGCTTTTTGTAGTTCTGTTGGTCAGTGGGTTGAATGCCATTTGCATTCTATGTACAGGTGCATGCACAAGAGATTTCAACATGGCTTTCAAGAGGAGCTGTGTTGATCTGCAGGTGTATGACGGTTAATATACTTGTGACAACACCGGTGTTACCGATTACAGCGAACATTTTACAAGAAAAGATGACGCTCAATATGTGTAGCGCGCTTACTTTTATCTTGAACCTCGGATGACTGAGTGTCTAGCCTCTCCAGTAGAGCTTTCGTTGCGGGGCCGCAGGTTTCCACCACCTTCCTCCTCCGCCGTGCTCACCGGCCGTGACCGCTCCATCATCCGCACAGTGATTACCTCATGAATGTTATGTTTCCCTTATAGCATTTGTTTTAAATCTGAAATATTACCAAATAGGCGCTTTTGCTTTTTGCTTTGACACCAAATCCTCCGCCATCGTCTTGTCTGTTAACTTACTCTCGTCCGTCAGCCGACTACGTATTGTAAACACGGCGCCGATTCGCCAAAATGAACTAAAAGGGGTTAATATCTGTAAAAAAAAGGCAAAACAACAGTGGAGCCGGTGGGTACGTAATGTTACCGGTGTGTTGCCCGACCACACTGGTAACACCGACCACCGCTGCAAGTCCAGTATCAAATGAGATTTGTGGTTTATACATTGTATTTAATTTAGATCCTCTTTTTGGATCTGTCCATTTCTTAGTGTGTATCTCAGCGTGTGACCACGCTATCACTATTTTGTTGAACTTGATATTTCAGTCGCGCTAGAAAATCAGTAAAATTTAGATGTTTTGGAGTTGACATATATGTCGCAACCACAAATTGCAGTTTGCCCACCAATGACCACTAAAAACTTTTTTATTTTTCATCTGTGAAATGTTCCACTTACTACACATCTGGGTCACATTTCTTTAAAAAAAAAAAGTCAAATGTGTCAAATATCAATATACGCCGCACAAAAATAGAGTGTCGTAAGGCTCTCGTTTTTTCATCTTCGTAAGGAAACATAAAAGGACCTCACTTGTGCATCCTTTTCAACTGACCTTTTTGCTTTTAAACACCAAGCAGGATAAAAAAAAAAGGAAAAATCACAACTCGAAAAATAACTCAAATGGAACTAATTTTTTGAGTCGAGCGGGGAAACGATGTGCTCAGTGTGTGTGCTGCAGATTGACGGGCGTACTGTGTTCAGAGCTGGTGGCCCACCGTGTTCCAGGACAAAATGTGAGTCATTTACTCCACAAGTGGCGCTGGACATGAGAGGGTTTTATAATATGTCTCTGTCCCATTTACAAAAAGGGCAGAGTAGCAGTGAAGTGGAGCTCTGCAGAGCTGAATGTATTCAGAGCGCTTGCAAAAGCTGTCCTTTGTGTGTGTGTGTGTGTGTGTGTGTGTGTGTGTGTGTGTGTGTGTGTGTGTGTGTGTGTGTGTGTGTGTGTGTGTGTGTGTGTGTG
>CAKAOI010035976.1:0-22636 GCA_916701655.1 Sebastiscus albofasciatus | reverse complement strand
TGTGTGTGTGTGTGTGTGTGTGTGTGTGTGTGTGTGTGTGTGTGTGTGTGTATGTGCGTGTATGTACAGTACTGTATGTACTTTCTCTTGCAGGCATGCTCACTGGTTTGTATGTGTGTACCACCGAGGTGAGCATGTCTGCACGTTCACACCTGTTTGCATGTGTTACATGTACTATGCGTGTGTGTGTGTGTGTGTGTGTGTGTGTGTGTGTGTGTGTGTGTGTGTGTGTGTGTGTGTGTGTGTGTGTGTGTGTGTGTGTGTGTGTGTGTGTGTGTGTGTGTGTAGGATGGTTTTCCCTCCGGTAGAACACGGCTAATGGTTTGTTTACATCCTCTCAAGTTTCGTGGGGATTTACAGTTCCCGTGTTGGCCGGCGAGGACAAGGAGACAAATCTACCGAGTCAGGAACCATCCTCCTCCTTCTTCTTAGTTCTTGTCACAACCCCTCGTTATGCTTTATTCAGTCTCTCTCTCACTTTTTCGTCTCGACTCTCCATCATTTACTTTCTCCCACTGTCTTATTCTCTCCCCACAAAGCTACTTACTTCTTGTTTGCCACCTTAATGTAGAGCACCTCTCTTTAATATTCTCTCCACACTCATTTAGCATTCTTTCTTTCTTTCCGTCTGTCTTTCAGATTCCTTTTCGCTCCATCACTCCTATCATTTGTCTTGCTTTCTCTCACTTCTTCTCTCTTCCATTATCTCTTCGGCTTCTCTCTTGTTTCGACTCGGCCTTCCTCTTCGTATTACCACCTGTCTCTCCCTCTCCTCCTATCCATTTTTCTTTTTAATGTGCCTGGAGCTCTGCTCCCCCTCTGCTCTCCTTTTTTTTTTTCTTGTCTGTCTCCCTACGATATTAAAAATCAAGCCCCGTCACAAATTGGTTATACCGGAGCCCTGCTTAAAAGTTTTTTTAGCCTATTCCCCATTTTCACAGTTCTCTTGAATCATAATTCACCTTCGCTCGAGCTTAAATCATAACCAGGAATTATCATCATTGCCCCTCAAATAAGATTTCAATTAAAATGTTTTCATCAAATGAAGATGAATTAATTTGAAATGATTTCCACAAACATGCTCTGAGGCAACAGCTGCTCTTGTAGGGAAGATTGTAATATTAGAAAATATTGGTGTAGTAGTTTTAAAACACAGTAGGGCCGTCAATCAATTAAAATAGTTAATCGCGTTTAATTGCGAATTAATCACACATTTATCTGTTCTAAATGGACCTTAAAGGGAGATTTGTCAAGTATTAAATACTCAAATATGCTTTCTTTATGCAAATGCATATGCATATTTATTATTGGAAATGAATTAACAATGACAAATATTGTCCAGAAACCCTCACAGGTACTGCATTTAGCATACAAAATATGCTCAAATCATAACATGGCAAACTGAAGCCCAACAGGCAACAACAGCTGTCAGTGTGTCAGTGTGCTGACTTGACTATGACTTGCCCCAAACTGCATGTGATTATCATAAAGTGGGCATGTCTGTAAAGGGGAGACTCGTGGGTACCCATAGAACCCATTTACATTCACATATCTTGAGGTCAGAGGTCAAGGGACCCCTTTGAAAATGGCCATGCCAGTTTTTCCTCGCCAAAATTTAGTGCAAGTTAGGGGCGTTATTCAGCATCCGTTGTGATAAGCTAGCATGACATGGTTGGTGCCAATGGATTCTTTAGCTTTTTTAGTTTCACTCTAGCGTTAAAACTGAGCCCGCTAAAACCTAAATATTGCAAGTTGCGTTAAAGAAATTAGTGGCGTTAAAACAAATTTGCATAAACGTGTTATTATGGAGTTAACTTTGACAGCACTAGCTTTTAGTCACGATGAGTCTTTTAGTTTAGATTTTATCATTGTCCCATAGTCATAATAAAAATAATTTATTAACCTTTTTACATTCTTTCAAAATCCAGTTTCTCCTAAATCCCTGACCTTCCCTCTGTTCCCATGTGTCTCTTTGAGGCAGAGCTTGTTGCAGTAATCTGTTTTAAGAGGCGTTCCTGAAGGTAAAACGTGATAAAACTGTTGATCAGGGATAAAAACTTGTGATATGAAGTGCAGTGAAAATCCAGAGGTCGTGTAGAAGCAATCCGTGTTCGCAGGGTATCATTTTTCATCACCGGGGCTCAGACTCACCGATTTTCTGAATTTCTTAAAATGTCAAAACTGTTCAGAAACGTAATTTACCCGTGACTACTCTGCAATATTAATTTTCATTTTCAGCGATGAAATTGAGACCCACATGCAATTTGATAGCAGCGGGGTATTAATTAGGGCTGCTTTGACCTGCCGCTTCCCTCCATTCATGTTTCTCCCAAAGGCTTTCCACATCCCTTCTTTTTTTAGCACATGTGGGTTGGCATTAATTAATTGTTCTGAATGCAGACTCGGTGATCCGTTAATGAATACAATCAATTGGATAATCACTCAAACTGAAAATGACAGAAAATGTGCCAAATTCAGTGTCATTGAGGGCTGGTGGAGGGAAAAGAACGGCATGCAAAGTGTAGAGGAAGCTGCCGGGGATGAGTGTTTCGTGTGTGTGTGTGTGTGTGTGTGTGTGTGTGTGTGTGTGTGTGTGTGTAGTGCAATACAGGATGTCACTCAACACGCAGTCGATGTATTTACGGTACATTCGTCCACTTTGAAAAGACAAAGCCAATGACACGTGGAGCACTGAGCATATGTTCTGGCCTCGTTCACCCTGCTCCACTCACAGTAACACACACAATCACACTCACACACAACACGGTGGCATGTTGCAGACGAGTGCTCTTCACACCACTCTCTTGTGACACACACACAGGCTGCAGCAGCTGTGGGCGCCGATCTGCAATTCATAGCACACACCACCGTGACCTTCACCTCAATGCCAACAGCTAACTGGGTGTCAGCCCGACTCCATACAGGCCGGATTTGACTCCTTTTCCTCTGAGCGTTTCTCCGTCCAGACAGGTGTAACATTATCCTGACAAGCCGACATTTGAATTCGCTGTTCAGGGGAAATTTTAATGTGGGGAAATATCAGCCAACTAGTCTGGCGAATGCTTCATCTTCTGCTCCTGGGACAGCAGGTTGCCAGTAATGGATTACCTTTTGTACTCCCATGTAGATCTGCCAAACCTGCATCCACAATGCCAGTGCATACCAATGTAGAGTCATTATCTGGGTGCTGCGTCACAGCCGAGCAGTTATCTGGAAATCAGAATCAAGTATTTGTTGTGACGGACTGATATTTAGATAAATATGAAGACTTTATTCTCTCATATTAGCAATTTTTGAGACTTCTACCTGATAAAATCCTTGATGAAATGCACCTTTAGTCTAAGTCAAGGATTAAACATTTCTCTTTCTAGTACTTTCTTGTCCTCCTGTTGTCAACATGTCAGTCACAGGAAGGCATCCATCTAACTGTCTCCGGTATTGGATTTGTATGTATGAATGTGTACCGTGCATCATCTGTGTGCACACAGGCCTGTCCGCACGCGTGATGATATGATGAATAATAATAGTTCCGTCCCGGGTGTGAGGCTCAGCTGGCTGGCACTTTATCCCACATTAGCAGGAACTCGATGCTGACAGGTATCAGGTTTAGTCACAGGTGGGCACTTGAGCACAGTTTGTTTCACTTAAAGGTCAAGGCCAGGGAGCAGCCGTCATAAATCAATATACCACAATTGAACAATCCAAACATTTCCTTGAAATATATTTCACATTTAAATGTGATGTTTTATTGTGGCGGTTTGGCTTCAAAATCGTGTTAAATCTTCACATTGACAAGTCATCAATAATCTGTGGGATTAAAGGAACAGTGTGTAACATGTCAGGGGATCTATTAGCAGAAGAAGTGGAATATAATATTAATAGCTATGTTTTCATTAGTGTATAATCATAAACCTGAAACTAAGAATCGTTGTGTTTTTGTTTATAATGAGCCCTTCATATCTACATAGAGAGCGGGTCCTCTTTACGGAGTCAGCCATGTTGCCCCGCCATGTTTCTACAGTAGCCCGTAGCCGTCTGACTTCCGTTGCTCCTGAAGCGGTGTTTTATAATGATAATGATGGTCTCTGAAGGAGGCGAACAGTGTTACCACGGTTTTACACCCGGCAGCTCACGTTACCACAGTCTTGAAAAAGGAGGAGTGAGCGGAGGGGTACTCAGCTGGTTGCAATCTGCAATACGGTAAAATTGGGGCGGCTGTAGCTCAGTGGGTGGAGTGGTTGTCCTTTAGGGTAGTGTTGAGTGTTTAGAGTGCACTGCATTTTGCCATACTTCTCAGAGTGTGAACTCACTTATCCACTCTAAATAGCAAGTTATACAGAAGTATGTGAATAGAGACACACCCTAAGTCTTGTTTCACACATACAGGACTATTACTTCTCACTAATGGATTACTTTGTTATTTGCACTGAACATTTAGTCGCTTGTTCTCCGCTGTGCAACAGTCCAAACCAAAAGGATGCATCTTATTCACATTAAACCGATACAGATTATTGTAGTGGGAAAAAGGCACAGTCCTGTGTATGAAATTAGTCACCACAATAAAAGCCTCAACGTTTTAATTTCTGCATACAGAGCACATTTGTTAACTGCCCAAAATAACAGGTTGGCTTTGACAAAAAAGAAAACAAACAGGAAGGGTTGCAAAAGTGGGAGAAACGTGATGCCTCTTGTGGAGGATAGGACAGGGATTTACTCCAGATGTTTCCCCGTCCTGCACGTTGCTTTCTTGTGTTTACGGTACTCAGATTGTACAGGCTGGGCAACACCGATAACTCACTCAATCGCTATCTTCACCATCTTTTTGTTGCCTTGTTCATTTGCCCTTTCTGTCCTACTCTCTCTTGCCTTAATACGCACACACACACACACACACACACACACACACGCACTAATTACACTCCTGGTCCACCTATTGACTGTCAGGCCTACAGCTGAAGGATAATCTTATCTGGAGAGAGCAGCCCAGCGCACGGCACGCTGCCGCCCAGTTGATTAAATGTGCACAGAACAGGGGAAGAAGATTGCATGTGTGTGTGTGTGTGTGTGTGTGTGTGTGTGTGTGTGTGTGTGTGTGTGTGGCTGTGTGTGTGCGTGTGTGTTTGCCATCATAGGTAATGAAACGGCAAAGTGATGGGCCCATAGCTGTGCCAGCAGTATGGGATTGTGCATGTATGCATTTAAGTGTGTGTGTATGTGTAATAGATGGATCTAGGAAAGGCTGCCAACCAGTGCAATCCTAGCTAGAGCAGAGGAAGAGATTAAAGTTTTTATATGCATTTTCATGGTGTATATCATCTCAAGTGAAAATCGTGTATCTCAAAATTGAGTGATTTTGAATTTTTTTTAGATAAACTGAAGGATCAAGTGTTCCTTCATGGATTGAGAGAATTCTACTACTTCTTAAGCTGAATAAACAATTTAAAAATCCATCAGATTGTCTGAAATGTGCCTCGTCACAGTCCTGAAAACAGACTGTATTTATAAAGAAAGACGAAACAACACATTATATCTTATTTAAGAAAGAAGTAGTGAGAGAAAGAAGATTTTTAGGTGAAATATTCTCTGGGTTTGTCGCCTCCGAATGGATCTCACACAGTTTTCAGCCACACACTTGGGGGGATAGAATTCAACAACGTTGCCGGGTAAAGCAACAACTGGTTAGGGGATCGGATGTTGGAGACCTGTGTCTGAATGCCAAAAATGAATTATCCCCATAAGACGTTGGTGTGTTCCAGCAGTGAAAAGAGGCTTTATTCTTCTCACGTGTTGTTTCCTGATAGCTCAGTCTGGTTATTGCACCTCTGTCCATTCCCACCACCGTCCTTCATTACTCAAGCCACTATCGCCCTGCTAATGCAGCCATCCATCAGTATGAAGGGCTGAGTGTTTGTGGGGGTGAGAGAGTGGAAGAGCTGATTAGTTGAGGGAAGAAATAAAGCACCATATGCCTATTCCTTTTTTTCCCCGATTATATGATGCTCAAGATTTCCCCAGAATTTGACTCACCCATTTGTTTTTGTTAATGGGGGTCATGACCTGCCCAACCATCAGTCCAGGAGCTCCATACCAGTACTGCATATAGGTAGTTATACAGTAGTGTAGCTAGTTGTTATAGGAGGTATTGCAGTAATAATTTCTACATTGCTCTAGACTGTGGCCATTTATTTGTATTTTGCAACTTTTTTTAGAGACAGTGGGACTAAAATTCTGAGTGTTATTTGGGGACCTCAGAATTGCGTCTCTGCTCTTTGCAGATGATGTCGTTCTGTTGGCTTCATCAGACCGAGACCTTCAGCACGCACTGGGGGCAGTTTGCAGCCGAGTGTGAAGCGGTCGGGATGAGAGTCAGCACCTACAAGTCTGAGGCCATGATTCTAGGCTGGAATATGGTGGATTGAGCCCTCCGGGTTGTGGACAGGCGGTTCAGTGCAGCATCAGCAGTTATACGGGTGCTATACTGGACCATTGTGGTGAAGAGGGAGCTGAGCTGGAAGGCAAAGCTGCCGATTTACCAGTCCATCTACGTTCCAACCCTCACCTATGGTCATGCGCTTTGGGTAGTGACCGAAAGAATGATATCGCGGATATAAGCTGGCCGAAATGAGTTTCATTCGTTGGGTGGCTGGGCTCAGCCTTAGAGATAGGGTGAGGAGCTCAGACATCCGGAGGGAGCTCGGAGTAGAGCCGCTGCTCCTTTGCATCGAAAGGGGCCAGCTGAGGTGGTTCGGCATCTGATCAGGATGCCTCCTGGACGCCTCCCTTTGGAAGTTTTCTGGGCACGTCCAACTGGTAAAAGGCCCCGGGGTAGCGCTGAAGAGATAATTTACCTGGTCCGGCCTGGGAACGCCTCGAGGTCCTCCAGGAAGAGCTGGAAAACGTTGCTGGGGAGAGGGACGTCTGGAATTCCCTGCTAAGCCTGCTGCCCCCGGATAGGTCGAAGAAACAAGCACAAGCATGGCACTTATGAACAGCTACAAACGACATTGTAGGCAAACAAAATGCCTACAGTTAAATGTATGAATGAGAGCACCAACTCCCCATGAGCTCATTGCCATTTCTGCTCTGAAATAAGAACCGGTACCAATTTAATATTATATGACTCCTGTTCCTAATATGCTATAAAAAGTAAAGAATATCTGCAAAACCGAACAGATTTCAATTGACTGGTCTGAGTTTTGTTCCACAAGAGAAATAAAAAGGAAGAAGCCGGTCCTTTTTATTAAGGTCCAACACTCTTCCTATGTGGGCTGTCTTCTAGAAACAAATCTCCTCAGGTGATGTTTTTTAAAATTACTATTAATAAAAGAAAAGGCCAGCTTTCTGCTTGCGTTACCACAGGTCCTCAGCGTGTGATCATAACAGCACTATGTACACGCCTGCTTCCCACACAGACTCATTCACTGGGTAACCAAAGAAAGCACACTGAGCTCATTTATACAGGCTGTGAGCCGAGGATTATTTTTATGCTTTCACAGTTTCTTCTCCATAGCTATTTCACTCTTTTCACGAGCAAGTAAAATCACACAAACTCTGGGGGCAAGAATGGTTTCTTTTTTCCCTTCCAAAATTGCTCTTATTAGTTGTCAGTGTTTACCTGCCAAGCGCAAAAAAGGTCTCTCTGTTGGGCTGCCTGTGGTGCTCCCAGAGGGCATTAGTGTCGTGGAACACAGTGATTAGAAGAGCTATTAGTGTAGCTATTACTACACAGTGGCATTCAAATAGAGAGGTGTGCTGACCTGGGTCCTGAAGAGCAGTGCTCATTTGAATGCAGGTTAATTATGTACTCACTGTCTTCACTTGCTTTTGTTGTTCAAGAGTCAAGAGCCTCGGTCTGGGTTTCATTCACATGAACGGAGGAATGGTAGTTGGTTCACCTCAAAAAAAATCATCCGCTGAGTTACAGACGTCTCTTTCCCAATGTAAGTCTATGGGAAAAAGTCTTTTTGGGCCCAATGGCATCACGTGACGGACACGGAAGTTGTAGCACCACCGTTTGGCCACTACAAAAATTGGCATCAACAACCGGCGCTCTTCCTGGGGGCTTGGTCGAGATGGCGTTATCAGCTGTACCCGCCGTATTAGCACAGTGCAGAGCAGCGACAGACATGCACTGACATGCACGTGTGGCCGGCCCGACTATGTCAACAACTATGTCTGACAACATCACAGTCAGAGGGAGAGTGACTTCATTGTCTGCTCAGGTAGACATTACTCCTCTATATCTTTGCATAGCAAACAGTTGTTTGATGCTACATTAATGCTGTGTGTATCATATAGAGAACCTTTACTTTAAATGGTTGGTGAAGTGGTGAAGTGTTCGGCATCCCCTCCAATGTCCCACATTGTCTGAGTGTACCAATGAAGCCAGAGTACTTGAGGCCTCCATATCTTTGACGAGTGATGTTGTCGCACAGAATAACGAGAGAGATCATCTCTCAATGGATGTAAAATGATTCCACTCTTTCCTCTATCCATCCTCGCCTGTCTCGGTTTATTGCTCTCATTCATTTGATTTCCCACTCTCCATCCTTTGTGCACTGAGGCCTGGAAATGTGGTGATATACGGCGATGTGCAGCCTGCTAATCATAACTCCTCCTCTCCCCTTCATACTGTTTCTTTCCTTCCTCCTGTCTTCCTCCATATCCTTTCTTTTCTATCTGCTGATTCATCATTTCTATCCTCCCCTGTAGTCATTATTTTTTGCTCTTTTTCTTCATTTTTTTCTCATCCCCCTCAACAACAGCGCTGTAGCTTTACTGACCATAACAATGATGCCAAATCTTCTCTCTCTTCGCCCCCTATACTCCACCTTCTTGATGATGGTGCCGTAGCATTATCGACAGCACAGAAATGCTAAGGGAGTCCAGATAGACCACATATTGATTGATACAGCTTAATGCTGCGATGTTGTTTATTCATATTGTGTTTCTCCAGTCCAGCGATACGTCTGGCCATCTGACAACTAGTCTAGACCTTTTTAAGCACACAGAAATGCGAGCAGTATTTACACCGTTCTTTTCTCTCTTTTTTTTGTTAATGAATGGAACGTTTTGTGCTTAAGGGCTTGTTGAGATCGCAGTGAATCAACCACTTTGTCCTGGTTGGGCAAGGTCTAAGCTTTTACATGGAAACACTTCAGATTTGCTGAAATAAATGAGATGAACTGGATTGAAAAATTTATATGTGAACTTAGAGTATCGTTATGTTTTTCTAAGGGTGAGTCCCAGACATGCTGAATGCAAACATGTACGCCTATTCATTTATTTTATTGAAAATCCAGACATATTGATATGAATTTGGGAGGTCAAATAGTAAGAGTTGCTCTACAGTTTTTTTCCAATCCAGGCATTTTTGTCGCCATGTTTTACTTTGGGTGGTGTATTTGAAATCTGGAGCATTTCTTTATTCAGTGATCTGGGCAGGTCAGAACAACGTGCCCCGTGCAAGATCCACTCGTACAAACGAAAGATTTGTTCTTAAGTGGCCACGTGAGTGAATTTTCCAGTACTTAGCATTTTCTCTGCGATACGAACAAGGAAACTGGGGAGAGAGAGGGGGGTATGACAGACAGCAAAGGTTTAAGTGTGTGTGAAAAGAGGAAATATTCCAACTACTTTCTGCAAAAAGAAAATGTTAACTTCTAATAAACAGCAGACTGTTGAATTTGGAAACCATGTAGCGTACCGAATGAATCACGGTCAGGTTTTTTTCTTGTGTGCTTAAAGCAGCAGTGGGAAGAATTGGAGCAAATATGATTTAAAAAAAGTTTAAAAAAAGTTATTAAGTTATATAAGTTATAAAACAGTCACTATATCTTGGCAGTATATGTATAATATGCATGAGATAGGTAATCTGAAAAATCATGTGCCTCTGTGTCTTCGGTGCTCCTAATGTCATCTGCAAGATTTCACAGACCGGAGGAAAACAACCAATCAGAGCCGAGCTGGAGCTTGACGTCTCTGAGCAGCTGTCAATCACTCTCAAACTCTGATCAAACGGTCAAACTAGGCAGCGCTGATCAAATAAGTAAGGGATAATGTACAGCGAGCCGGTCATTATTGTGAGAGAATCCCCGACATGGCGATGAGAGCTTATTACATGACTAAGCTCTCATCGCCCACAAGTTGTACACAGCTTATTACACGGCTACTTACTTAAGAAATCAATATTTTGACCCAAAAAGAATCCGACATCAGAGTTGCGGCTATAGCAACGGTCTGTTATACATAGTAACGGTCTGTTGTACAGAAATTACAGAGCGCAGAACGCCGTGATTGACCAATCAGAATCGAGTATTCAATGCAGCCGTGTAATAACAATCAATATTCTGTTACTGTAATGCCTATTTCTGTATTGCTTAGCTATAAAATGAGAAAGTTTGTGATCTGACCATGTTGAGATCAGTTCAGAAAATACCAAGCACCGCCCACCAGCTGGAGCAAACTTTCCCATTTTACACCTAAACAGTACACTACAAGGAGTTTCTGAAAACATTTGAGGAGAGAAGTAGGCATTACAGTAACAGAATATTGATTCATATTTGACCTATTTGACCTAGTGGCCTAGTTTGACCATTTGATCGGAGTTTGCGAGTGATTGACAGCTGCCTCCGTTGAATGAACAGCCAATAGGAACGCTCTCTCTCTGAAATGACTCTGTGATTGGCCAAAGTCTCCCGTCACGGGATTGATTTAGTTATCTCTCAGAACACTTCAATTACAATATGCTGAAAGGTTATTATGGATGATGCCAAAACTATTCTGCCTACTGCAGAGTTAACTATTATTTAAACATCACACAAAGAGCCCAGATGATTATATTTAGTTGAAGAAACAGAAATCCAGTTAGTCTTGGCTCTACCTCTGAGTCCTCAGTTGTATTTGTGCAACGGGAATACACAATCAGATGGATCCATTTGAAGAAAATGATGTGTTTGTGTTCACACTGAGATCAGACAAATCAATGGCTCACACATAATTCTTTTAAATGTGGAAATGACAAGTAGTTCCGATGCCGAGACGTTCCCAGCTGGACCCGGTTGTAGGTTGTGATTTCACACCCGTCAGAACGCAGCAGTAGATTTTGGGTTCCATAAACCTCAACCAGAAAACCTGTAATAGGGGGTGATGATGACAACACACTCTAGTTTATTGGCATTGATTAATGAGCAACAACAAACCAGAGTGCCCCGTCATCAGACAAATCGAATAAAGACGAGGCAAGTACTGGCCTCTTTGTGCCGGCTGCGTCATGTAGCTAAATGATCGATCACGCTGTGAAGACTCCAGACAAGAGACGGAGTGAGTAGTGTGCTTCAGCGCTGCGGCGTTCTCTGAAGTGATTGCCTGTTTTGCTTCAACGGGGGGAAAATAACAGGGTTATTCAACCAGTCAGTACAAGCTTTTATTTGTTCTCTAATATGCCGCGGTCTGCTTTGGCCTGTTCACGGTCGAGCACATTCATCATGGTGTCCTCAAACATTGCAAATAATCACACCGGCCCTCGTGTGAGGCGGAGATAATGTATGCACGTCCTTGATATATTTAGAAGATGATGACCGCTACAGCTCGTCGATGACGAAGCGAATGCAAAAGGACATCTCTTGTCTGAAGAGACATTAAATTAGACTGATGTCACACTTTACTGCCTTCATTTCTCTCTATGTCTGTCAGCAGAGAGAGGTACAACTTCGTCCTCGCTCATAAGCGAAGGACTCACACTAAACATCCTTCTGCTCCCTTGTCCTCCTTCTTAATTCCCCCCCTCAGCTTGTCCTCTGCCTTTAAATCCACCCCACTCACCTCCCTCATTTTGTATGTGGCATGATGAATAAGAGGGATGGAGAGCATCTGCATTATTTACAGTAGCTCTTAACGTGGCAGGCTCGCGCTCACCCACAGCCCGGAGCTGTTTTTAGAAACGCTGCCTTTGCTTTCGAGACTTCAATGAAAAGGCGAACTTTTATTAATGGAGTCGATGTGGCGGCTGCGATTGAATAGAGAAGAGGCTGAATCGACGCCAGGTGATGCTAAAAGTACATGTTATGCAATTTGTTCTGGCTGTTACAGTATACTCGGTAAGGGATAAGAGTTGTAATGTAATAGCTTCGGTTCATATATGCCGCACACAAAAGGGCAGAGGCCATTTTATACACTGAATTACATAAGCTAACATGTTTGGATTCGTACATATTTGAAAGCGCGTACATTTTCAGCGCTGATCTTCTTGACATTCTCTGTAATTTATTTATTGTGACTGACTCTGAATCTGAGTGAACACATTACTGGCAGACTGTATTAAACTACTAAAGCCTTGGTTATACTCCCAAGCTGACGTCCACACAGAGCCTATACATCCTCTGATGCCGAAATTTGCGCAATGCGGACCCTTGCGTACTCACGTACACGGAAAGTATAACTTTGGCTTAAGTCACCCAAGTCTGATCACTATAATACAAAGAGGCTACCTGTGCCCTGTATCAGTATTAGATAACACATGGAGATCGCTCATTATTAATGTCAGAACTGCAGTACTGGCTGTGCTGTAAAGAGCCTTACAATATGTACGGGTCATTCCAGGGCTGATCCTGCCAACACTCAGAACGTTATGAAACACTTTACCGTGTCCTTTTGCTTGATGCATTTCATAATCTTGCAACATGGCAGCCCTCCACTATACTGCACTTACTGAACTTTTCAGCAGCTGCTTGGTTCTGCTCCACTGCTGATCAAGTTGGTTTGGGACATTTTTAGCATAATTAATAGTTTTGTATTAACAATGGATGACATGACTACTTGTATATGAAAGGGATATCTTTTAGTGATGAATGGAACCCACGGGGAATCATCACTTGACTCATGCACTTCCCCTACAACGCTTTATAGTGTCTTTCAGCTCACTGTTTTTGGTTTTGTTAAACGTCAAAAACATTATGTGCACTTTTTGCCGGGCACCAAATGACAAACTGACAAAGTTAGCAATTAGCTGCATGAACATTCAGCAGCTAAAGAGCCAGATATTTCCTACAGGAGTTGGTAGAGACCAAAAACAGAGCTAAAAGTGTGAACTTACCTTCATCAGGTGACCATTACACAACTCCAAATGAATGCTAATGTTGCTACATATCTGCTGAATGTGTAAATAGGCAACTGTTTGCTAACAAGTTGGCAATATCAGCTTTATAGAGTAATAAATAATATGTCAGTGTTGTGTTCACAGCTTGTTTCTGCTGCCCCCAAGTGGCCAAAAAAAGGGTTTATGCACCCTGCGGTCACTGTGGTTAGCTGTTGTTTGCCAACAAAAGTTACATAACTCCCTCTAAAACCACAAATTATTGTTGCTGCATATCTGTAAACAAGACATAATGTGTTAATTAGTGAGCTTTTCGAAGTGCTGGCAGGTGTATCTTGGAACTTGGCGAGAGCCAGGCTAACTGCTCCCCCCCTGCTTCCAGTCTTTATGCTATGCTAAGCTAAGCTAATTGCTTCCCAGCTCCCAACGGGAGGGTTGGCACGTATGGCATGAACACTGTGCAGCAGTAGACACCTACAAAACATGCTGCAGGGTGGAAAAAATGCCAAAAAAAGAATTTCAAAACACGTTCCCTGCTGTGTCAGAGGTCAGCCAAACACTGCGTGTCTTAATAACTGTTCGTCTCGGCTCTTAACCTGTTGTTGTGTCTGGCTTTCTAGTCAGGGAATTTTGTGCTCAAACAACCTTCTTCAGGCCTGGTTTTCTGTGTATGTGTGTGTTTTTCTTAATGTGTGTGCCTTTTTTGACATCACACGTTTCTTACACGTATATATATATACCGTCTTATACCGTCTAGAGAGTGGCGGCCTGGGAGTGAACCGATACAGAGGATGTGAGTCATTGCGTTGCTGCCCTTTCAAAGTTTCCCCCATGAAAGTAGTCCGCAGTACCACAGACAGAGGACACAGAGCCAAGGTGCTGCTGCTGCTGCAGCTGGGACATTTAATGCATAGATTGTGTACATAATAAGGCAGACGTTTGGTGATGTATTGCTGAGGGATGTGTGGAAAATTCCTACACTCCAGACCCTGGCTCTGTGTTGTCCTCTGTGGTTCTAGGAAACACATTTTTATCAGGTTGACGGTGGTATTTTATGCAACATTCATTGCTTGTTGATTCTAATATCCAAGGGCATTGCATTGATGAGTGGTTACTATGTTGTGAGAGAGGAAATGTACATAATAGTGTGTTTGTGTGCACATCTGTATGTCTACTCGCTGTAGTTTTGACCATGGTTTGAATGCACATGCGTGTCCATGATTAACTGCTGCTTTTAGTTTACTGCAAGCTGTGGAATCTCCCTTTCATTCAATTGCAGGATTTAAACCAACAGGAAAAAAAGGTGTTTGAAATGCAAAAAGGCTGATTTTCATTCCCTGCCCTGCACCTAAATTAATCAAAATGAATCTAAAGCTATTCTAATTCACCAGCCTTATCTTACAGCAGGTTAAAGCCTCTTTGCTCTGGTGGGAGTGTCTACTCTTTTTAGATGATTACGCTCTTGTCTCCAGCCACTGAAAGCTCTGTTGAGCATAACAACAGACTTTATTTGTGTGGTAAATATTCAGGAAAGATGATTGGAAATGTTATTGTTTTCACTAGACTATTAGTTATTTTGGTAAATGTATAGTGTTAAACATACTATTGTATTTCATGAAAAGCGCAATTAATCCTCATGCATCCACTCTGAGATAGACAGATTAATAATCTGAATTGATTTATTTCATGTTAGGGCTGTTAATTAATTAAAAATTTACAAAATTGAAAAATAATTACAATTTAAAATATTTAATCGATAATCGTACATGTTTTATCTATTTTAAAATGTACCTTAAAGAGAGATTTGTCAAGTATTTCATACTCTTTTCAACATGGGAGTGGGCAAATATGCTTGTTTTATGTAAATGTATGAATATATTCTTATTGGAAATCAGTTAACAACACAAAACAATGACAAATATTGTCCAGAAACCCTCACAGGTACTGCATTTAGCAGTAAAAAAATATGCTCAAATCATAACATGGCAAACTCAAGACCAACAGGCAACATTGATGGATTGATTATCATAAAGTGGGCATGTTTGTAAAGGGCAGACTCGTGGGTACCCATAGAACCCATTTTCATTCACATATCTTGACGTCCGAGGTCAGAGGGTAGAGGTCAAGGGACCCCTTTGAAAATGGCCCTGACAGTTTTTCCACACTAAATTTTGGCGGAAATTTGGTTGTCGTTATTTAACCTCCTTCGCGAGAAGCTAGTATGACATGGTTGGTACCATTGAAAACTGAGTTGAATTTGTGTTATTATCGTGACAACTTTGACAGCCCCATTTCATACATTTGACCAAACATGTTGATTTTGTAGCATTGCTTTGTTAATGTGGCTGGACATTGTGTCCTAAGTATGCAAATCCCCCATGATAGTATCTGTTCTAGCTGCTTGGTTTTTCATCCCCCCGATAGTCTAATGGTCTAATGCCTCACAGGGCTTTAATTTTATCTTAGCACTTATCTGTAAAAATCTGTGTATCCATCAAAGATTTGGACCAGCAGCACCATTTTGAGTCCCCCCTCCAGGGAGCTATTTTGGGTGAACACCTTACATTTTCCCCTGATGGCATTTCACAGCTCAGCCAACAGCCGTGACAGGTAAAGGTCAGGGAAAGAGGAAATGTGGAATCCAGGGGAATAGTGTTGATTTAGCTCTCCTTCATTACCAGTGCCCTATACTCTCACTTCTGAGATTTCTGTTTTAAACTGAAGCCCATGTGGAGGAGGAGGAGAGGAGCACAGAGGGAAGAGATCATATGGTGACGGAGCAGGAAACTGTGCAGCTTCACTCGTTCACAGCCTGTAACAGATAAAAGGATTATGAGCATCACCGGCCATCATCAAACCATCTTTTTCTAACGCCTCATATTTCTCATCTTCTTACTTACAATGTCGTTGTCAAAAATGTCCTGTTGTGTCTCTTTTCTGTGTCTTTTGATTTAATTTCAGCCCCTCATTCTCATTAAAACTCCTCAAGTTGCCCTCCTTTGATGCTCCTCACTCAGCTCCTTTTCTCTCTCTTTGAAATCCTTCATCCATTTCCATATCTTTCCTCCTCCTTCCTGGTTCTTTTGTCACCAACGGAAGCTTTGGATTTAGAAATATGAAGATTAAAGATCAAACGCAGACAGAAGTGCTGCCTTCAAATCAGTCACCCCACAGTTTACTGCTTGAATAAAGTGAACATGCTGCAGGGCATCTAAAACTAAAATCCGTTATTGCATGGCCAGAGGATTTAATTAACCGAACACGGTCCAATGTGTACAAATGCCGCAGAGTCACAGCCATTAAAACAGAAGTAGCTTAGCCAGAAAACAAACTGGAAGTCAGTCATTGAAGAAGCAAACATGAATTTGGCTTTGTTTTCTGACCTTTTTTCTCAGAAAAGTTTGGAAAATAAGGCAATAAATAAAGAATGAGTGTTGACTCAGGGCCAAGCAGACAGGCAGTTCACTGTCAAACTCATCCAAACATCTGTTTTTTTTACCTTGTCGAGGAGTACAGTTTCCAACTTTCCGTCAATCTCAGAGCAGAAATAAAGAAAGAAGCACAGTTGAACTAGTTTGAAATTTCAAGGTATTGAACCCTGAAATGATATATTATGATTTAAAAACTGCACCACTTCTATTCTCAAATAATGAAGGTATCTCAAGGGTTGTTATTGAACCTGAGGCATTGCTTCAGGTCTTTTAGTATTTATCGTTATTAGTTAGAAACACACTTTGCTTTTATAGAGTGAACAAAAACATGCTGAAAATTTAACATTTTGTGTCAGTGAATTATTAACTTTGGATTAAATTCCATGGTGAGTTTAAACCAGGCAGCAACCTTCGGTTCTTCAAAGTGAGGTCAATGCAAAAGTGCCTTAAACTTGCATTCTTTCTTATAGCCAGCAGGGGGCGACTCCTCTGGTTGCAAAAAGAAGTCTGATTGTGTAGAAGTCTATGAGAAAATGAGCCTACTTCTCACTTGATTTATTACCTCAGTAAAGATTGTAAACATCAGCTTATGGTCTCAATCACTGGTTTCAAGTCTTCTTCAATACAGCATGATTTGGGGTATGCTTTAGGGCGTGGCTATGTTGTGATTGACAGGTCCGAACTCGAGGCTTCAAAACCGCAGTCCACAAACCAATTGGTGACGTCACGGTGACGACGTCCACTTCTTATACACAGTCTATGGTTCTTACACAATAGTGGCACTTGAATATTTTCTGATTGAGAGTCCTTTATCATTATTAGTGTTCGTATTGTTATTCCTGTCCTCATCTCTTGTCCCTTGTCATCATTTTTGCTTGATAACAAATTAGCGAGTATTGAAAAATGAGAAGATCCAGGTGGGATGTGTTTGATGGTAATTAGACAGGGTGTTATTTGTTTTCAGCTGTAACTGCATACAGATTTACTTCAGACCCCATTAGTAACTTAAATAATATGTAAAAGAATGGCTTTGTTGCACTGCATAAGCCATGTGTGTGATTCTTACATTAGAATTGCATGTGATTTTCATGTAAAGATGCCACAAATGCACAGTTAAGACACATAATAACAACAACAGACCATTGGTTTTCTACGGTGCAAAATTTGTGTTCCTACCTTTATTTAGATGACGTCCCAAAGTTACTTGACACTTTTTCTCAAAAAATTTGAGGTTAAAAGTTTATTCTTGACTTTGGAAACAGCAGTTGAGAGCAGATGTCCCAAGCCGGTTACACTACGTACTAATGTTTCAAGGGTATGCTGTAAGTTTTTTAAAGTGGTTGTTGTCTGATAGTCTGTGAATAATGTGAACTTATCTTGTTTGTGTGTGTGTGTGTTTTATCTTCCAGTACCGCATTGGGCAGCTGTACATGATCAGTAAACACAGCCACGAGCAGAGCGACAGAGGGGAAGGAGTGGAGGTCGTCCAGAACGAACCGTATGACGACCCGGCGCACGGCCAAGGACAGTTCACAGAGAAACGAGTCTACCTCAACAGGTCAGTGGACACGTCTTTTTCCAATTTATTCTCTAACAGCTGATTCATTTATGTGTTACTTGCAGTTCATTTAACACATTTTAGGTTAACAGTTAAAGGGGGAGGTCCATTATTTTTGGATTTCTTTAGGTGGCTAAAATCCGTTTTTATGCTGCTCCGTACGTTGCCGCTTTACCTCGCCATCAGACAGCCCTTTCCAACGGGGAACTGAAGCTGTTATATCGCTTTATTCAAAGCCACCAGACTCCATTCACAAAAGCAGTCATTTTACCTCGCAGAACGCAGGAGTATACGTACAAACTTAGCACAGCTAACTTTGACTGAGCTAGTGCTAGCGTTCACATTATTCATAACCTTATTGATTAGCTTCGATATGCGCACTTGGGTAATGTACGTCACTGCTTTTTGCGACGGCTGTAGGCCTTCTGCCCTTTAAAGAAAAGAGCACAAACCACAGAAACTCAAACTTTGTCAACAGTAATTAAGTAAATAAGATATAAGGCATCACAAAACCTAAAGTATCTCCGGGGAGCATTGAGCTTTGTAACAATTGGTACTTTAAATGATTCTTCTTTGGCTCATGGTCTTGAAGACTTGCTCGCCATCTGGGACTAGATCTCTTGTTTATGAAATTTCTCACTCAAAAAACAAATCAGATAAGATTTTATCCTCAGTCATGACTTTTTTTTCCCCAAAGCTGGAAAACATGCCGTACTCAGTACAGTGTATATCTGCTTATCAACTGGCTGAGATTACATTGAGACATTTGATGAAGGCTGGAAAGGTTTACAAACACACAAACACACACGTGCTGCTCACTGCAAATTGTTACTAACAGGTTTCCCTGAGTTACTCATCCATCATAGTCACCTCATACTGATGCATCTCACTGCATCCCATGCAGATGCACGTGTGACCCTTTCACACACACAGTTTTGTTAGACCCACATGAATCAAAGACATGACCGAGAATAGGGTGGAGAATGTGTGAAGAAAATAAAATGACAGCGGGAGAGAAAGAATGAAAATAAGGGCAAGAGAGGGAGAATGGAGAGGGGTTGGGGGCAGAGATGTTGTAAGCCATTTGTTTAAACATAAATACCTGCGTCAGCGCTCGCTATGCCAGGGAACTAATTATGCTGAGTCAGCACAGCTCTGCTCTTCAGAGGAGAGAGGAGAGGGGAGAAGGCAGAGGGAGCAAACAGATAAGTTGGGCTTCCATTCAGGTATTTGCAATGTATTTAAAGCTGCAGTGGGTAGAAATGGAGCAAATATGATTTAAAAAAAAGTTATTTTTATAAAACAGTCACTATATCCTGATAGTAGTGCATGAGACAGGTAATCTGAAAAAAAAAATCATGTGCCTCTGTGTCCTCCGGTGCTCCTAACGGCATCTGCAAGATTTCACAGACAGGAGGAAAACGACCAATCAGAGCCGAGCTGGAGCATGCCGTCTCTGAGAGTCAGCTGTCAATCACTAGCAAACTTCAATCAAACGGTCAAACTAGGCAGCACTGATCAAATATAAATCAATATTCTGTTACTGTAATGCCTATTTCTCTCCTCAAATGTTTTCAGAATCATCTTGTAGTGTACTGTTTAGCTGTAAAATGAGAAAGTTTGTGACCCGGCAGTCATGTTGAGGAAACACCAAGCACTGCCCAACAGCCGGAGCACAGCCAATAGGACGCTCTCTCTGAAATGACCTGTGATTGACCAAAGTCTCCCGTCACGGACTACATTTTCTAAAGCCTGAAAACAGAACCATGAGGAGGAGCAGAAGTCTAGTTTTCTCTCAGAACACTTGAATTACAATATGCTGAAAGGTTATTATGGAACTTTTTCCCAATGATGCCTAAAATATTCTGTCTACTGCAGGTTTAATGAAATCATTAGGAATAAACATGGAACGCTTTATTAAAAAGTTCCACAATTTCACAAAAACACTGTTTTACAGTCGCCCGAGGCGTTGTTTGGACGGTAGAAATCCTGTTTTGAATAGCAACGTCTCTATTGTGTTTTTGAGTGCTTCAGGCCAGTTCATTTATTTCACAATACATTTCTTTCTTAGACATTATAAAGAAAGAATCCAAACTCTCTCTCTCTTTTTGCAGCCTAGATGGAAAAAGACAAAACACCGACTTTTTCCAGAGTAGCTGACATTTTGTTAAGATAAAATGCTAATTTCTCAGGGTGAACAAGCCTCACGTGGGAAGCTGTGTCTCTCTCACACACACACCTGTTCAGTCCCATCATGAAAAGGTGATTTGTTATAGAGAAGTTTTTGCATTCTGTCACGGAAGCAAACTAAACACATCGATGCTGGTGAAGGACATAACAGGACAGTCCCATTACAACATGTGTGTATCCAATCTGTGCTATAAATCAAAAGCACTCAGTCCTGAACGAAAAAAGGAAAGAAAACAGGCGCACGAAAGAACATAAAAAAGTAACATCATAACATTACATTAAGTTAAGATACTGTTATATTCAATTAATAGGATTTTACCATAGCTAACCACATCCATCTGGTTCTGGCAAACTAAACATTTAGCTCTGATTCACCAGCAGGGAAGTCAATCTGGACTCATTCTGTCACGCTTCAGCCACCCCATTAGCCCTCACAATCTGTACTTCGCTATTTGGCCTGATCCCACCGGACCTGAACATCGATTTCACGCTTGTTCTGTCAATAACCTTCATTAAGAGCGGAGAGAGGATGGTTGATATTATGATTGAATAAAGTGTTGCCTTTCTTTGGACGTGTCTGTTTTTTTTAGAAATTTATTTTTTCCTAAATACAAACGCCAGCTTTGGCACGAAAACTCCCGAACAGCCACCCACCATGCCTGCGCGCTTGGCAACATGGGCCCCCCCCTCGTTGCAGCAGCTATTGGCAAAGATGTTTAAAAGAAGAAGGAGGGAATGGGAGAAATCAACAGATGGAGGTGTAGGAGGAGTGTCAGTCTCTTTTGTTGGGAGGGGGGGAGAGAGTGAGTGTGAGCGAGCCTGCCAACACTCACACAATGTGATCGTCGATGGCTGTTTTTATTCACAGCCGTCACGATGCAGTGGGCGCCATTTTTTTTTGTCCTCCTTAAGAAATTGTTTTCCGTGTCAATCAAAGCGAGCGGAGATGAAGGCAGGCGACATGAAAAGCCTGCGCACTTCTTCTGTGTTTGACACGTCTCATAAATAAGTTCTCAATGCAACCTCAATCACAGTCTCACCAGAGTTCAGAGTTCAAGATCAGAGAAAATCGAGCGTGACGTACAGAAATCCCCTGAGTGCACGTACTGGCAGTGTACTGTACCTCTATGATCACATGGTAGATGATGCTGGGAGGTTCAGGGTCCCAAAAGGAGCTCAGAGGTCTCTCTAGTCTTGGGCTGCAACTAGTTTGACATTTTGGGTGATATGCTTATTTGTTTTCTTGCTGAGAGTTTGAGAAGATTAACACCACTCTCATTTCTGCATGGTCAATATGAAGATGCAGCCTGTAGCCGGTTAGTTTAGCATAAAGACTAAAAACAAAGGGAAACAGCTAGCTTGACTCTGTCCAAAGGATAATGAAATTTGCCTGCCAGCTCCTGTAAAGCTCACTAATTAACACTTTATATCTTGTTTGGCTAGGCCATAGACTGTATATAAGGATGGACGACATGACAGCTCCCCAAAAGTGAAGCCAAAACAACTTGATTGCCCCCTGGTGGCTGGCTGCAGTATAGCTCATAAAGGCCTCCTCCGTGTTAGTGGACGGGATAAACTAAAAAGTCAAAGTTCATGTCAAATACATTTTTCCTGAGGATGGTTTCTGTCATTTTAGGTAGCTCTGATCACGCTGATGTTTGTTCAAGGGTTACTTTTCTTATAAGTTTGGTTTCAATTAGTTATTTGATGCTATGAAAGGGGGTGAGACGTCATGACTGACAGCTCTTGCACTAAAAAGCTGCGGCCGTGCTCGGCTCACGATTGGTTTAGGTTTAGGTATGGGGGGGGGCCTCGATACCTCGATTCCAGCTCCCCGATCACCACTGCGAAGACTCGCTCCAAATGACGTCAAGATGGCAGCTCCTGTATACGAGATATTTTGGCTACACTTCTGTACAGTGGAAGCGTCCACCTGTGTATACAGTCTCTGGTCGAGGTGCAGCCTGCAGTCTTATCCAGCTTAGACTCCAGGAAGTTACTGTGCCCGGCCAAGAAATAATCCAGCGCGTTACGGTTGGGTTTTTGATCCTTAGTTCCAAGTAGCTTCAAAAAGCCTTTAAAAGTATTTAGGAACCATGGAGATAACCTGGCGTGCAGAGAAATGTGTTCGGTCTCCCGTAGCACACTCCCCCCGAATCAAAGCTTTTGGAAGTGTTCTTTTCACACCATCCCTCAGTTTCTATCCTCTTAATACTGTGAGCAGATTTTCCTTTCACAAGTGGAACAAGTTTTTCATGATTGCTGCGATAACGGAAGCAACATTCAGCCCAACCTCCCCTCCCCATCCCTGCTTCACTGCTACAGTCCCTCTCCTCATCGGTCTCTGTCTGCCTCCATGTCTCT